>WEIV01031093.1:0-50900 GCA_013390005.1 Calyptomena viridis
TTCACCGGTAGTTGTGTAATGTGTTCCAGTTGGTACCTAGTTTGCACCTTGGATTATTTTGTTACATTTCAGTAAGGAGGACTCACGTAATATTTGGCCTCAATGGGTAGTCTACCAACTTCTGAAAGCTAGTTCAATGAGTTTCATTTGCCTAAATCAAAACATCTAAGTTTTAAACACTGAACCTGAACTGATCACCTTTGTATCCTGTGCAGTCATGAGGAGAAATCTTTGCAGAGAAGTGTTTGCAGATAAAATTATGGCATTCTTCTGATGATGAGTATTCACATCTGGAGCAGCCAGGCACCTTTTGCAAGTGCTACTAAAGTTTGATTGATTCGAAAACATCTGTGTTAGGATAGCAGATCACATTTCAGAAATTTCTACTGCTCCTCTTTATTGTCTACAATGTAACTGTGACTATTTTTCAAGGAGATGCATTGTCCCCTAAATAGCACCTGCACTGAATCCAACTAAGGACTGATTTTTTTGAGTTTTTATTCTCTAAATACAGTGTAATGCTGGAAAAACTTACTGAGTATTTGACTGTGGATATCATGTGTATTGGCAAAGGCCAAAATGGGTTGGGGAAGAGTGATTGATCCAGAGTTAATGAGCTGCCATGCAATCAGCCTCTGAAATGTACTTGTGAGTAACGTTAGACTTTGAGGGAAAAGTAATAAAGGAAAATCACAGATCAACTGAGGTCTAAAGAAAAAGAGCAGACCTTTGGTCCCCAGTAAGGTCTTGCCTGAAAACAGGAACTTATTGGATTGTTTCCACTAGTTGATTCACCCTTTTGGGCGAGAAGTGGCATTTTGAGATTCCTGATCCTGACTACAGTTGCTACACTTCTATCCCTGCAAAAAGATAATTCTATTCCAGCTGTTAATTTACATTTATCTGGTGGGCTTCTAAACCTTCATAAGCTTCCTTAGCTATGTGAAGTTAACTGTCCTTGTGGCAAGGTAGAAGGGTGACATGTTTTGTTGATAGGCTGCCTCAGAAGGAGAAGAAATGGCTCTTTATTACTCATCCTCACAAAGTTTTAATCATGTTAATATATTTCTTTTCAATGTAAAGAAATGTTACGCCTTTCATTTAGAAACTCATTACTTTATCTTTTAAGATGTGTTATATATCAGAATTTTATTGACACATTTTTAGCATCAGTGCCAGATTCAGCTCTCCGGAGCTCCAGGTTGTCACTCCAAAAATGGAACTTCAATAGCTTTTTCAATAGCTCCTTCTGTGGCTAAACACCATGGCAGGCCCAGTGCTTCAGTGCTGTTAATTTTCGCTTTTTTTTGCAAAAAAACCCAACCAACTAATCAAACGAAAAAAACCATGTTCTGGGGTGACTTTATGATGAATCCCATATCGTCCACCCTCTGCCAGAAAATGAATTTTTTTTGCTTTTCTGTACCTTTGAACTGAGCCCCAAGAGTGGAGAGAAGGAAAAAAAACCAGCCAGAGAAATTTTTTCAAAACAATTCTATGCCTCAATGTCAGTTTGTTCTTTTGCGGTTCAGTTTTTCTTTGGCGGCTGGCATGCAATGGGGGAGAAGACACCTCTCTTCTAGCTTTCCAGCCAGAATCGCATCCCTGTTTCTTTGGAAGGAGAGTAGACTTAAACTCCTGTATTTTCCTGCACTGGTGATTTTTTTTTTTCTCTTCTGGACTTGTTTTGCAACACCAGAATATCCAGACCTTTTCCACGGGCCTGGAGGCCTGGGGGCCTGGAGCTGACCCAGCTGCAAGGAGAGGGACGACCACACCCACCGAAGGACTCTAAATTTCCCAGGTTTTCTCTCCGCAGTGAGAGATTTTATTGTTTAGCATTNTGAGAGATTTTATTGTTTAGCATTATTTTATTTTTTTTCTTTTGTTTTGTTTAAATAAATAGTTTTTTGTTTTTTTTTTTTCCTTCACTTTCCTTCAAGGAAATATTCTTGTTTTCCTGAATCTAGGTGGGGGAGGGGGAACTGCAGCCTGCTTTTTTATCAGAGAATATTTATCCCTCTGAATATATTTGTCCTAAACCAGAACAACCCACAAACCAAAGGGAGAGAGGATAAAAGACCACTTTTAATACCTTTTTTTTTTTATAATGACTCTCATAGCATAATATGTTCAGTTCAGTTTTACATTGTCTCACACATAGAAACTTTCAAAGCTTATTTTTGTATAGTTTTCCTTTCTCAATCATTATCCATTGCAAATAGTTCTTCTGTTTCCTTAAATTAAGCATAACCTTTTTCCTGAAATGTTCTGTAGTTATCCAAAACTAGGAAGGAATGATATTGTTTCAAGCCAAATATTTACCACTAAATTAGATTATTACAAAACGTTTTCATTAAATAAAAGAAAAATAGAAGACTAGGATAACAACTAACTAAGTAGAAAGTAACTTGTGAAAAGGACATTAACAGGATAAATATGTGGTATGGAAAAAAAAATTACCAGACACACCAAAAGTCTGATTATCATTCAAAATAACGCCTAAAAATTACTTGTGTCTCAAATAGTATTCCAGGGTAGGACATCGTAGTCTAGTAATGACAATAGTGATGCAACTTACTGTGAAAATGCTACATCATCACTATTATTTAATTCCCTGCTTATATGCATAATTATTAAATATTTCAAGTACCAAGAAACTTCGGAAAAACATGTTAAAGTGGCTATTTACTGTGGCATTATGATTTATATATATTTAGGGATTATTAGTCTCAAAGACTTAACTAAAGATTTTTATTAATATTAATTTTTACATCTGTATATCTTGCATGCCACAAACACATACATACATATATAACGTCCAGGGTTCTTTTGCATAGCTTTCTCATATAGTTCTCTCATGGTTCTCTCTCATGCTTGTCTCATGGTTCTCTCATGGTTGTGTGTCTCTCAGTTCTCGCTCCAGATCTTTCGAAGAACAGTTCCATACATGGAAAACCGTATCCAAGCAACAAAATAACCAACTTTTGGTTGGTTGGCCAAGTTCTGTCACACGTGGGCCACCTTGTTACTATTGTAAAGGCCATGGCTCCTGGCTTGATTACAGCTATCTCAGAGCCATCAGGCCAGTCTATTCATTTGTTAATAGAACTTAATTACCTTACTCCAACAATTTACTAAGCCCTGTGTCTTCTCTAAAGTCCAAAATATTTCTGATGGCATCAATTGCTGATTGAAAAAACCTAAATAAGGAAATAAATATTAGGAGATAATTCTCTTTTATGTGCTTGGTCACAGTGATCCAGTCCTGACTTCACCCAGGAGACTCTCACCCAGGAGCCAAACTATGACTGAAGGTCAGCAGCAGGGTGAGACAAAATGATACTGAACTCAGATGTGAGGAAACATGGTTCTGCTGTGGTGAAAATGTAAAGGTAGGTATTAAACCATAGGTATTAAACCATACCATTGTCTTATAAATAATGGTCTTGTTGAGGGGGTTAAAAATGCCATCAGTGTCCCAGGTCTCTTTGGTAAAAAGAAGTGAGGGATTTCTTCTCTTTGTTGAGGGGAGTATGATGGTCATAATTCTGTTGTACCCAAGACACAAAGTAAATGTAGCCAAATATGCCTGTTTGTAAAAAGCTAATAAAATAATTTAAAAAATTATAGTATTCACAGATGTGAACATTTACTAGTAACTAAAAGGCAATGTTGCCTTTTACGAAATGTAATTTTACTTTGATAAGATAAACACATTTCTATCATGCTGCAAATAAACATAACTTTTATCTCTAAGAATCTTATCTGTCTGCTTTACTTACTGGACTTGTTTATCACAGTGAAGTTTCTTTGTTCAAATCACTTTTTTTTTTTATGATTACTAGCCTTTCAAAATTAGTCTTCAATTTGTGTCATTTTTCTCATGATCATGCATCCCATTGTAAATATCTGCAGCACAAATGGACTACACAAGAAGACTCATAACAAAACATGGAATTAAGATGTTATAGTACTTAGGGACAAAGGAGTCCTCAGTATAGAAGAGTTAAACACAGATATTTCTCTTAAGAGTTTGAGTGACAACCCTTACACCCAGGTTATCCTTCATGAATGACATATATTCTTTTCCTGACTTCTTGAATGGAAAAACTGCGACTTGTCTACATACATGTATTCTAAGTGTCATGCTAAATCAGTGCTTTTAATTTGTTTCAATAGTCTATGTGGTTATTACTAGCTGTAGTATTCACCTCATCTATCTTTTTATTACATTTAGATGCTTAGGTTATAGATATTTCATTACTTACAACCAGATTTATTAGATCAGATATGGGTGTATACATCAAGGAAATAATTTAGTCCCCTTTTAGAGTTAGAGGGGACAAACAGAACTTCAAAGATCTGCTCCTTCCATCATTATTTCCTAGGGGAAGCACGTAAAATGAATCCCATCCTTAATTTTAGACTTTTGCATCTGACTTAATAACACTAAATTCCCCAAACTGAGTGTAACATCTGAGTCAGGGCAATTGAGTCTTGCCCTCTGTTTATATCCAGGCAGGGAATTTATTTTTTGTTTGAATTTTAATTGAATCCTAAACATAAGCATCCAGAGAGGATGATCTAGAGCTTCTTACAACTACTCTACAACTAACATTTCACCCTATATGTGTCAACATAGAGGAAATTTGATTTCAACCACTGCTAGAAACTCAAATAACTTTTTTTTTTCCCACAAAAATGGAGCACAGATGAATAACTGATATTTTTTCACTTTTATAACTACTTCTACAACATAATTCTGTCCTATTATGTATTCTGAAATGCTGCCATAGAGTAGAAATGTATAATTCAGAAACATGTTGAAGGTATACTTCTGAGCATATTAGTTGGCTTAAAAAATTGACATGAGTACACACTATGAAAAACACAAATGCAAGAAAGAAGGATCTTAATTCTCCTAGAGTTTGTTTCCTTGTGAAATATGCAAGAAAAAGTACTTGCAAACCCTGCAGCAATGCTAAGATCCTGAGCGTTTGTTGGGATCATTACTACAAACTAAGGAAGACTAAACCAGAAAAAGGTTTAGTCATATAGCCCAGTAAATATGGTACTGCTTTTGCTAATAAAAGACTAAAGGCATTTTGCCGACTCTGTGAGGCCTCAGGACTGGGTCTTGTCAGGCTTGCTTAGCCTGGTAAGCCCATCTTATGCTTGCCTAGAGCTTGCTTATGTCTAACATCAGCTTTCTAATGACAAGGTGGCTGTCATCCAAATATTTTTAGACTTGCTTAGCTTTGTGCAATTGGAACATGCAAAGCCTATTATTGCAATAATTTTGATACATTTCTGAAAGTAATAGATAGTGATAACGTTTAGTTACTCTTTACAGAATGAACTGCTGATGACCCTGGAGTACAAATGTGGCATAGAAAACTACAAACATGTAATACAAGCAAAGGCCTTGAAAGAGTGAATGCAGGCACTATAATCAAATCACCAACGAGCAATTACTGAATACTAAACTACTGCATCCTTGGGAGCTAGGTAGGTACCTAAAACCAGTTTTAGGAGTGACAAAACAAAGTACATAACGTTACATGTAATGGGCACCATCTGGAATACATTTGAATACAACATGGAATCAGAGACCTGTGAATAAAAAGAAAGGTATAAACTGTGCTACAGCATGCATTAAAAACAGCCGTGAGTGGATGTTACTGTGAAAAGGAAGTAACTATGACCATCATAAAACTCTCAACAAAGAGAAGAAATCCCTCACTTCTTTTTACCAAAGAGACCTGGGACACTGATGGCATTTTTAACCCCCTCAACAAGACCAAAGCCACCAACATTAAGACTCCCAGAAAGGCAAAGAATATGACAAAAAGGTTGATAGATATTGTATCTTAAAAGCTAGTTGTTCTTTTAGGATCATATTGATCCAGAACCATTACTTACCTAAATTTAGTCTACAAGCTCCTTGTGAGGGAAAGAGAAGGGGCAGACACTGATCTCTTCTCTGCAATGACCAGTGACAGGACACAAGGGAATGGGCTGAATTTGTGTCAGAGGAGGTTTAGTTTGGATATTAGAAAGAGGTTCTTCAACCAGAGAGTGGTTTGGTACTGGAACAAGCTCCCCCGGGAAGTGGTTACAGCACCAAGTCTGAAAGAGTTCAAGAAGTCTCTCAGGCACATGGTGTGACTTTTGAGGATGGTATTGTGCAGAGCCAGTAGTTGGACTCAATGATCCTTATGGGTGTCTTCCAATTCAGCATCTTCTGGTTCTGTGATTCTTTTATCTCATGTACAACAAAATTTGCAAGCAGCATGTAAAGAGTTTGTTAAGGATAAAAACATAAAAAGTGCTTTTCTGAGTCAGATCAATTTTGTTTCTGAAAATGGCTTTACAGTACCTAAAGAATAGAGTTTTTTCATCCTCTTTGTACTTTCCAAACTTTGTTAAGGGTATCAGAGAATATATACTTGTGTAGACTTTTACTGTGCACCTAAGAACCTGTTGCCTATGACTTTGCCAAAACCTTTTTTGAACATGCTTATTTGCCCGACTCCACATCTGCCTTTTGCTACAAGTTCCAGGAGTTTACTACATGCTCAGTAAACTCTACTTGATTCCATTGGTGAAACAATTTTTAACAATACAGAAATTATAGTATTTAGCTTCTGTCCAAATAGTTTTTGAACATAATGGAAATCCACATTTATAATACAAATTTTTTATCGTGTATGTTTTTTCCATTCTTTGTTGTTATTTGTATTGGGTTTGTGCAGCAAGGTTCTGATAGTGGTGTGGCTACAGTTAGAATCTGCCAGGAGCTTCTCTCATGTCCAATAGATCCAATGCCAGCCAGCTCCAAGACAGATCGGCAGCTGACCAAGACCAAGTCCAGCAGCAATGGTTGAAATGTCTTTGGGTTAACAGATTGAAGAAGTGGGAAAAGAAACTGGGCAATAGCAACTGCAACCAGAGAGAGGACTGAGAATATGTGAGACATGCAGCCCTGTAGACACCAAGGTCAGTGAAGACTGAGGGATAGGAGGTGATCCAGACACTGGAGATGAGATTCCCCTGCAGCCTGTGGTACAGACCACAGTGAAGCAGGCTGTCCCCTGAAGCCCATAAAGGTCAACACTGGAGCAGATATCCACCTGCAGCCTCTAAAGGACCCCACACTGGATCAGCTGAATGCCCAAAGGAGGCTGTGATCCCATGGGAAGCCCATACTGGAGCAGGATCCTGGCAGGATCTGTGGCCATGTGGAGAGAGTAATCCACACTGGGGCAGATTTGCTGGCAGGGCTTGTGACGTTGTGGGGGACCCATACTGGAGCAATTCATGAAGAACTGCACCCATGAGAAGGACTCACATTGGAGAGGTTCATGGAGGTCTGTCTCCAGGGGAAGGGAACCCATGCTGGAGCAGGGAAATAGTGTAAGGAATCTTTCCTCTGAGACAAGGTGTGATGAACTGAACGCAGTCCCCACTCCCCATTCTCTTAGAGCTGGTGGAAGGGAGGACGTGGAAAAAATCAGGAGTAAAGATGAGCCTGGGAAGAAGAAAGAGTTGGGGGAAAGTTGTCTTTGGGATTTGGCTTTATTTCTCATTCCCCTAATCTGATTTGATTGGTAATAAATTAAATTTCTCCAAGTCATGTCTGTTTTGCCCATGACAGCAACTGGTGAGGGATCTCCCCTTGCCCTTATCCCAACCCACAAGGCTTACATTATATTTTTTTCTCTCCTGTCCATATGTGGAGGAGAGTGACAGAACAGCTTGGCTGGGCACTTTGCATTCAACCAAGGTCAAGTTACCACATTATGCTAGGTTGTGGCTCAGTAGATTAGCAGAATATGGCACATAACTTTCTAGGAATTTCCTGATAACCTCTCTTTCAGTGCCAATCCCAGCTTCAACTCTATTGCCCACAGAATACCTAAATGATATTATGCTCATAGGAAAAATAGGTCCTTTTAAGTGACAGAATTTATTTTATTTAATTATATTGTATTTTATTTTGGTTTATTAAATTTTTTTTTACTTATTTACTGATAATTTCCTTTAAATATCTGTGTTTGTAGTACTAAGCTTTACATAGTGGAAAAGTAGATAATTTGCACAAAATTTCTGATATGCCTAAATATATGCTCTGTTTAAGTGAGAGAATTTAAGTTGTGTCATGTTTTGGTTTCAAAACACAGATATGAAGAAATTAATTGTATCAGGTTGTTAGGAACAAGACAAGGATTTTCAAATTGAAAATACAAGTAATAGAAAATATAAGTATATCCAGAAAAATTACTTTTAAACTTACTTTTAAATATTCCATTCTTCAATGTTTTCATTAACAGTGAATTTCTTAAAAAGTGGAGGAAAAATGAAGGAGTATGGCAAAACCTGTGTTCAGATATCATGATACATTTCTGCAAAGACCAGGAAATAAATAACTAATTTCAAAGCAACCAGAATGATTCTAACACCTTTCTAGAAGCCTCTGTATTTCAAATTATAAACAGCACTCAAAAGGCAGCAGAGCAATAGTGCTGAAAAGAGCACTTAGTGAGAAGATTTGGCCCTTTTTGCTCACCCTTTTTTTGCAACGTTATTTCTATCTTTGTGAATTTTCTTGTAAGGTGAAAACATTCATCTTCATAAAAATTCTGATGACAGATTCAAAATCTATTGACCTTGGAGAAAGGCATTTTTAATGTTGCACTCCAGTTAAAATGAAAATACTGCATTTCAAAACATTTAGGTTGGAAACATCAGGGAACAAACTTATATGCACCACCTCCAGTCTTCTTGGTAACTTGTCATAATGCTAAAGAACATTCCTTAATTTTTCTTTTGTGTTGTGTTCTGATGAAACAGTTTGGATGTGAGATATATTGCATTATTTCTTTTACTTCTGAACAGAAGAAACTGTCTTTTGATTAGTTACAGTGGAAAATGTGACAACAGGAAATCTGTTACTTTATAATAAATACAAAAAAACCTGAAAACTTAACATTGACAATATCTCACTGCCTTTGTCATAAGTTTTCTGTTCACTGTCAAGAGGTTGCTACAGCATCCTCTGTTGATGCATTTTACAGCATTTTTCTGCAGAAATGCTATGAAATTTTCTAATGGGGAAATTTAGTGAATATATCCTCCAGCAGAAAAATGAAAGCCAAAACTTTATTTTTTGTTTTCCAAACAAGGAATGCAAAACCTTAAACCCATTGAAAATTGCTGCAGTCTCTTTGCCTTTTCCTAGCCGTTCCCATGGCATTATTCAGCTTCTCTGGGAACTATTTTTGCTTTGCCAGCAGAAGATACACTATCAAGAAATTACAGCTTATATCACTTCTTGGTCTGCTGGCCTGTTTTGACTGCATTTCATTTCCAGCTCATAAAATTTGATGTTTGTAAATGGCAAGCCCATCATTTCTTATCAGAATATGTCCAGCATAACTGACATTAATTATAAAACTCTCCATCATCCCAAGTTATTGTAGTGAAATATTATGAGAAGAGATTGCTTCTGGGACTTCTGTCATCAATTGAACATATATTTTCAACTTGTTTGTCAAAAAATAATATAGACTATGCCTCTGGTATGAGTCTTATTTTAATAATAGATAATGGCTATTCTTGATTCCCTTAATAATTTTAAAAGATAGTAATAGAAAATTGTATCCAGGGGTGAGGCAGGCACAAAGGAACAACTACATCTCTGCAGCATCTTGTTCTAACTTATATTTGGAAAATACTACTTCTATTGGATTTAAATAAACAAACTGTTCTCTTAAATAAATGATACTCGCATGAAAGAGTTGTGAAAATTCCTTATTGTTCAATGGTTGTCCCCCACCTTGCCACAAACACATAAATACATATGTATGCTCACACACACACTACAGGGAATTCAGACCTGTTCATCTAACCCCAGTTCCTGGAAAACTTATAAAGAAGATCATACTGGATATTATTGAAGGGCATTTAAAGAATAATGCAATCATCAGACATAGTCAACATGGGTTCACAAAAGGAAAGTCCTGTTTAATTAATTTGATACCATTCTATGACATGGTCAGTAGCCTAGTGGATGAAATTAAGGTGGTAGGTATAGTTTTCTGGATTTTAGTAAGGCTTTTGATACTGCCTCTAAAAACATCCTTCTGAACAAGTTGTCCAACTGTGAGATAGCACAGTGTGCTCTGCTGAAGATCTGGCAGAAGAGCAGGACTCAAAGGATTGTAGTGAATGGGGCCATATCTGACTGGTGACATGTCACCAGCAATTTTCCTTGCAGTTCACTTCCGTAGCCAATTATGTTCAATGTATTTATCAATGCTCTGGATGCAGCAGTTGAATGCACCATTAGTAAGTTTGCTGATGATACCAAAGTGGGAGATAGTTTTGACTCTTTTGAGGGACAACAGGCCTTGTAGAGGGTTCTAGATAGAATAGAGGAATGATTAATGGGATCAAATTTAATAAGTTGAAAATCTGGATTCTGCACATTCTGCACCTAATACAGAACAAATCCAAACTCAAGTATAAATGGGGAGAGGAATGACTTGAGAGCAGCCCTGCAGAAAGGGATTTGGGTGGTGGTCAACAGCAGGCTCAGTAGGAGTAGCCAGGGTGCTCAGGCAGGGTGCCCTCGTGCCAATAGGAAAAAACACATCCTGAGATGCATCAAGGACAGCATCACCAGCCAGGCTAAAGAGGTGATTATCTCACTGTGTTAAGCATTGATGCCACCTCACCTGCAGTACTATGTGCAGTTCCGGGCCTCACAATTTAAGAAGGATTCGAAGATCCCTGAATGAACCCAGAGAAGGGCAACAAAGCTGGTGAAAAGTCTGGAAGGAATGTCCTGTAAGGGGCAGCTGAGTACGCTGTGTTTGTTCAGGTTGGAGAGAAGGAGGTTGAGGTCAACCTCATTGCTCTCTACAGCTTCCTGGGCAAGGGAAGTAGAGAGGGAGGTGCTGATCTCTTCTCCCTGGGATCCAGTGACAGGACACATCTGAACGGCTCAAAGCTGTGCCAGGGGAGGCTTAGACTGAACATTGGGAAACATTTCTTTACCCAGAATGTGGTAAAACCTGGAACAGGTTTCTAGAGAAATGCTCAATTACCCAAGCCTGTCAGTGTTTAGGAGACATTTGGACATTGCCCTTAATAACATGCTTTAACTTTTGATCAGTCCTGAAGTGGTCATTTGAAAAAAATCTCATATTTTCAGTACAAATCTTGTCTTTTATTTCATTTACAGAGACATATTTTAGAGATGCTGGAAGTCTTATATTTCCATGCTCTGATGTGGAGTAGTTAGTCTGACTGTAATGAATCTGCAGACTAAGTAGAGAGTGTGAAACAAGGACTAAAAATGCTCCTTTTTAAACATGAGAGCAAAATTTTTGGTGCAAGGAACTGGTGAATGTTCAAATTTCCAGTCAATGCTCCAGTTTGTTCCTATTTATGGGGACATGAAACTTCTGGAAAAAAATAATTTAAATATGGCAAGAAGAAGGGAGAAGGAATGTTTATTTTAACTTACCTTTGTGATCTGTCCTTTCTTAGCAGAAAGGGGGGATGGTGACGAGCTTTTCATATTCTTCCTTTGCCTTCCTACCACTGAGCCCATTTATAGGAAAAGCAGTAACAGTGCTTCTGTTAGTTTAAAAGACAGCAATAACTTCCTTTATGGTCAGCTGACCCCAGACAGTAGTCAGACACTTGCTAACACCCAGACACTTGCTAACACCCCTCTCAGCTGGTTGGGGTAGAAAACCAGAAGAGCAAAAGCAGGGAAACTTGTGGGTTCAGTCAAACCCTAATAAATGAAGGAAAGAGAAAACAAAACAAAAAAACAATCCACCAGCAAAGAAGTAGACAAAACCCAAAACGAGTGACATAAAGATGATCACACACCACCTTGCACAAGCAGATCAATGATCAACAAGTTTTCAAGCAATGGCTACACAGGAAAGACCAGACCACTATTTTTTAAGGCTGCATATGACGCTATATGCTGTGAAATACTCCTTTGATCAATTTGGGTGAGCTAGCCTGGCTGTGTCCCCCCTGGCTGTGACCACCTCCAACTTACTCCCTGGTGTGGCAGCAAGATAACTAGAAAAAAATCTTGACACTGTCTAAAGGACTCTTCAGCAAAAGCCAAAACATCTTACTAACACTGTTCTAGCCACAAATCCAAAAGACAGAACTATATGAAGAAAGTTAACTCCATCCCAGACAGATCCCATACACCCTTGAATTTGTGCGCAGCATTTTCTAGTGTGTTATCATTCTCTAATATGTTATATGTTTACAGCAAGCCATAAAGAGAAATCCTATTGTCAGGATACCACTAGATCTTATGCCCTCTGCTTCTCAGTGAGCACAGCGAGAGAGAACTCTGGAGAGCTTTATTTTTAAGGAGGAATTAAGGGGAGATAGTCCACCTTTTCTTTCAAGAAAGAGTTCCCCTTAAGGTAATAGTGGAGTAGGTGTTTTGAGGATCAAAATATTTATGAAGATGGAAGACACGGTGTGAAGTTACCAGATAACATTGCTTCAGGCTGGTAACTGTAAATGTGCAGTTCTATGACAATGAGAAAATAATCTGAAGTATCTTATCCTTTTATGAGAAATTAACAGGCTACCTCATTTTTTTCAATGGAAGTAGAAGTTTGCAAATGTGCAGTTGCCAGGGAATTGCTAAAGTACAAGAATACATTGCCCCTTAGCAATTGCTTGTGTGTGAGTATATTCAAGTCCATATTTTCAGTACTAAAAATTAATCTCCGCAGTGTCACAGAGAGCGGGCTAGACTAAAGTAAATCATGATTAAATGCAAGCTTATGCAACAGGCTTCACTCAGTAATCTCATACCCTACTTTGTGAAACCCCAGACTATTATGGTTCAAAAGCACCGACATAGTGCTAATATTTGTTGGACAACAAACATTACTTCTGATTTGGTACACATCTCGAAGATGACTGTGAGGGCACACTGTGTTTGTGTTTGCATCCTTAAGGCAGGTCAATGACTCCCAGTGCACACATCAGGCATTGAACATGACCAGCTCAGCAGGGGCAAGTCCTGCAGTCTCTGAAGAGTGGCAGTTACCCCACACTCTTTCCTCCTATTGACCTAGGAGTGGGATGTAGGAGTCATTGACTTGCACAGGCACAAGAAACTACTAGCAAGTACTAGCTCAGCTTCTTCTGGCTATGTCTCAATTGTGAAAGTACTTTAAAGAGTTTTGGGCTTGACTTCATCCTGTTTGCACTTGGTCAGGGTCAGGATCAGTGTGATGCAAGGCTGGGCAGAGGCATATCTGCAGCGTTGCAAAGACAAGGATCAAAGGTAATGGCCTGAGGTTAAACAAAGCTCTGGAGCTAAAGCCTCTGAGCTTCAGCACCCTGAGAGCTAGCATGATAGCATGAAATAAGAGAGGGAGTCACACATTTTCTCCTTAGTCCTAGTTAGGATGACTGAAAACCAGAGCTGCACAAGACATAAGGCAGGACTGCAGAGGGCACTCTCCTTGTGCAGGAATCTCCACTGTTGTGCAGCGCTGGAGAGAAAAACACAATTCAGAATCCAAACATATGAAATGCTAAGAGCTCTGAAAGGCTAAGCTAATATGAAATGTTATCTAAGGTAAGAATAATGAAAAAGGATGCCCAGCAGTTGGAACCTGGAGATGTGGTTTTGATGCAATACTAGTTGGAGAGGGATGTTTTGTGCTTGTAGTTGTTGCCATGTGAGCATATGGGTGATGACTGTAGAGGATAAGAAGGGAGAACAGAATTATGGCACACAACAGACACCTGCAGTTAGTGAGAAACTACTTTATCCTGCATTAATTTTCCAAAAGAGCTAAATAAAGAATGTAGTTTGTCAAATGTAAGCACTTCCTTCTTTAAATGAACAGCAGATCCAAAGCACATTTCTGCTTGCAAACAGAGTAAAATAGGGGCCACATAGGGGGCCACTTTCATTAATTCAGGCTCAAGTCCCTTTCTAAACTTGTTTCAGTCATTATTTGTTACCTTGTATTTGTATTCATGACAGTTCCCTTCAGTATAGAACAGAACCCAGCTCTGAGTATGTTTGAAATAAACAGTGAAAGATTTTCATCCATAACCTCTAAGTCAGCTGTCTTCATAGAGGCAATTACCAGAAATGAAGAGGAAATTTGTTTAGTCATTCATTTAAATATTTCCTGAGAACATTTCTCTCTGACTATCAGTGTATTTGACTTTCAAACATTTGTTAAAAAAACCAAACCAAACCAAACCAAACTAATACAAAACACAACAAACAAAAACCTCAGACTCTCTGTTTTGGAATTGATGTTGTCTCTTTTTTCCATAGCATTAAGGCATCCCAGAGCAGACTAAGATAATGGTCAGATAAGTGTATTGGGAAACATGAGCAGAATGTTTGGGAAAATTCTGGTCTGGAATTTTTTTCAGAAAAGGATGTTTTGGATATTCCTGATGAGCTGCAATTAAGCTTTTATGATTAGCAATATCTTATGAATGGATGACTCTTTTCTAATCTGATGGCAACCAGAGAAATAGGTTTTCGTTGTTCCCAAACTCATGATTATGGATACAGATAAGCTATCTGGAGTGTTTTATACACTCTATTAATGCTGCTTCATTTAAGGAAAGTTTAATTGAAAGTAAGGCCTATTCAAAAGTGTGATTTTATTTCAAAAATAAATGAATTCAGAAGCTTCATCTCTTCAGATCATTTGATCATATAGATAAAAAAGAGAAGTAATATCAACACATTGAATCTTGCAGGGGGAGAAATATCTCTTCTAGATAAATAGAGGTATATCAAAGTATCTATCACAAATCAAGTGGGAAACTGAACTGAGCAAATATGTTTTGAGAAGCCACTCCTGAAAAAAGTAATTTATAAAGCATTGCCAACCATAAATATGCCTTGAGGTTTGGTGTTAATACATATTTCAGTTATCACTATGGAAACTCAGAGTAACAACTTGGCTAAAGATCTATAAATACATGAGTAAAAACAGAAACAGATTTCCAAGCAGCAGCTGAAGGCAGAAGCAAATGTCTATGTCTTTGCTTATGGCAGTAATTGCCAGAGTTGAAGTACCAAAAGGTTTCCACTGGCATTTCTGGGTTTCAGCTCCTTTTCAAAACAGTGAATTTGCAATAACAATTCAGAACACTTCAGCATATCTTTCATCTAAATGTTTCAATGTGCACAAAAATGTCTAACTCAGGTGGAGAGAGATGCAGCCTAAAAACTAGAAAATCCTTAAAATGTTCATTTTCTGCAATACAATTCAACTTATAATTGAGAAAAACACATAAATATTAACTATTGTAATATTTGAAGGAAACTAGATGGTTCTCTGCTTAAAAACTTTGTGGAATGCATGTATAAATATAAACTGGGAAACTTGATTATTAAGCTGACTGAGTTGTTTACGATCACTATGTCACTTTCCTTCCCTCTGTCCAGCATTGCTACAGAACCTGTTATAGTTTTTGATATTAAATGATAATATACACAATCAGTGATAAAACATTGAGCTTAATAGCTGTACTTTTATATACACTCTGAAAATTTCTGAAACAGCTTGATTTGAAAAATAAGTATCCCAAGTACATTGGGAATGAAGGACTGCAAATAACATTAGGCTTCAGAAAAAAAAAAACAAACAACCCCAAACCAATGATATTTTGAATACCTGTCACTCAGTTATGTCTACTTTATAAAAAAATCCTTGGGCATATTCTTTATAACAGACATATTGATTTATTGTTCTTTAAGGTGTGTTGGGAAGAACTGACAGTTTTAGAAGAAAATTCTCAAACATACCTATGCAAGGATGTTCAGGTAAGAATACTACAAAGATAAGGTTTGTAAGGAAAGGTAGCATCTTTTATTAAAACACCTGATATAGCAGAGAAAATGAGATAGCTTTTGGCCTTGCAGACCTTTTACAAAAGTCCCTTGTGTGTCAAATCCTTTATCTACTCATTTTCCAGTTGGTTCAGTAGGAACCAACTCCCTTTAAACTTTGTCTCATATTGTTTGTTGCTATACTGGTTTAACACCACTACTAAAATAATGCACAAATGTGTTCTAATCATATATATCTATAAACGAAATTATTTTCTTTTCTATGTTGCTCTTATAATATACAGAGCATCAGCTTCACTCTAGATACTTCTAGGAGCAGCAGCTACACCATTTCTATCCCTTCTGATTAATGCTTCAGACTAGCACTTTGAGCTTCTAACCCCTTCTACTTCTCTGATTTAATTTCCCTTCAGTTCCCAACTTTTTCTCTCACATTATCAATGTGACAGTGGAGGCCCTGACTGTCCTGACTTCAGTCCTTGTTTCAAAGCTCTTGTATTTTGTATGCTGAGGCTAACTTCTCTGCTGGTAATGTTATTAAGTACAGGTAGATATTTTTTTGTAAGTATAATGAGTTATTGTAAGTTTAATGCATGTTCCATAAAGCTCTAATTTTAAATTATAGAAACATGAAATACAGTGCTGTAATATCATAGCAAAGGTTAGAGCATTTTTGAGGTTTTGTTTCCTCCTTGAAATTCTTAAAATATCTGACTCAGTCAGGTCAGCCTAGAAATAAGTGAATTGAACAATTTACTTATTCAGATCTGACAGAGCTTGAGGAGGTTTCTATTTTAAGAGCATGATAGTCTTAAATTAGAAATCATGTGTCTGACTTGGATGCTCCTTAAAACTACACATATTGACATCTTGATTTTCTCATAATTTAGCTACCAGCTATTCTAAGACCAGAAACTAAGGGCAGCTGAGGGTTAAGCTATTCACAAAGCCAAAATGAAAGATGAAATGGTTGAATTTAGAAAGTAAATCTTGCCCTTGACAGTGTCTTCTAGACAGGGCAAATTTAAGAAACAGATACATGTATACAGATATATACATACAGGCCTCTTCTGAGCACTGTATAGTATGTCCTTCTGCTATAATATTGCTTCTTAACAGCTTCTTCACTGAACCAGCAAAGAACTGAACTGCTTTGAAATTAAAATACAGACTCAGACTACAGCAAGGCAGTAGGGCTGAATCTAAAGTATGTCTGAATAACTAAAAAGACAATTTTTTGAATGTAGGCATTTAAGTCTAAACCTGACATCCACCCACCCTGGCAGTGTTCAGCAATAAGACTCATTAGGTGATCTTTGTAGTTGAACGGTATCTATCATTAGTTCTGTTTTCTGTGCGGCTGTACGTGATTTTAGTGCTGTAGACAGTAGTTTCACGGAGGATCTCTTTTCATATTAGAGCTTCTGAACTAAGAAAGTCCTCATTATTCCTTCTGTGATCTGAGAATCAGACTGATATTTTACATTTTCCTTGTAGTGTCTTGTAGCACATTCCAGAAAGCCTAATGATTTGCCAGTGTTCCCCTTTGTCTTTTGGTCCTTTAATTTCTTCCCCTTACCTGTTTCCCTAAGGAGTGACTCAGCCTGTGACAGAATGCAGTTCTCACTGGTCACTACAAAATCATACTTCCATACTTTGTACTTAACTTCAATGTAATAAAAAAATTTTACAAGTTGATTCTTTGCTTCTACTTTTTCATATTTTACTAATGGTAAGTGATAATATCAGAAGTAAATGCTATCTACCAGTAAATGCCATATACATGCTGGCTGTTTTTCTGCTTCACTTGTTCTTTAAAGCACTTCTCATCTAGATTAATGTATTCAAAACCTCATTTCAATTATTTTTATTATGCCTGGCTTCAGTTTTCTGCCATTAAAAATGTGAGTGTACAGTTCATTTAAGGATTCAATACCCCTGTTAGACTGTAATTCATGTCATCTTCTCCATTTGCATTCCAGCAATTCATGGAATTTAGTTGATTTATAGAAGCATTTGGAACTGGAACCTTGCCTCTGCCACTGAATATGGTTTTGTGTAGGGACTATTTTACACTAAAGCATAACAGTTAGTAATAAGCCATTTTTGTTTTGGGCAGCTGCGGCTGATATTGCGTTTTCTGATTATCCAAAGGCAACTTTCTCCCTCTTCCCTCCACTTCTAAAATATTAATTTCAATACTAAACTGTCCGCTCCTGGAGTTAACTGCTTGGTCAGTCTTGGTATAAGTCTCAAAAATTAGAAGTGAAAGAACTGAGACAGATACTCACATGGAAGTAAGACTTTTAGTATTTATGTAAAAATTTCTTTTGCAGTTCTGGTGAAATATATCCTTAATTTTCACCGTGCCATTTTGATTAATTGAAACTCTTTCTGGAGCAGGGCAACACAAAATCCTTATACACCTAAATTGTAAGATTTTACTCTAGATTGTATTAACACATATATCCTATTTCTGAAAAGCTGAATTGAGTTTTAGAGGAAAAAAGAAGAACAATGCACAAATAGCTTTAGAAATCAGTACTGGGAGTGGTTTCCCATCATGACCACTTGCAACTAAATGACGTGGAGCAGTCAGTGCAAATGCAGGGTCAGAAGGCACTGGTTGAATAGTCATTCAATTCCATTGGATTTCTGCTGAATAAATTGTGAAGTACTATCTCCGGGAAGGAAGAGAATCCTTATGACTAGGCATAAGCATGTGTATTGGTGAGCCATACTTAGAGTTCGGGAGATGCTTGGGAGCTTAGGATGTCTGTCAACATTTTTCTTCCAAGGATGTACTCTATTGCAGCTAATGAGCTTCCCTTGAACTGAAGTATGGAGATGCTTCCTACTCAGCATATCAGTTGGGCAGACACCATTTATAAGAACTGGAGCATACTAAATCACAACCAACCTGTACTGGTTCTTGATACTCTTTGTCTGTCTTATTTTCATCCCTGCAAACCTGCAGCCGTTTGGAGAGTAATGCTTTCAAATGACAGAGATAAAGCAACAGCAAAATGCAGATGCAGTAAACTGAAACTTTTTGAACAGTTCAGGATGTGGCTATCTATATGTGCATTCTCTTCTGGAATACCATGTTTTGAGGAGATCAGCTCCCCATGTTTCATAGCAATACTCTCAAAAAGATCTTGAAGCTTGGGTTTCCCTGAAAAGACAAAAAAAATCACATGAAGATGGATGAAAGTTTTATATACATTGATGGCATTAAAGGAAAGCTGATGACATGAGCTGCTCATGGCATGAGGTTGCTCTGATGTACTGTGATTGCCTAACACTAACAAAGCTGAGATGAGTCAATATGCCCATTCACCAGAACACTTGCCAAATATGGGTTCGACATTTGGTAATGCACTAGTATTACATAGCCATTTGTTTGTTTCAGCCTGTATATGCTCAAGATCAGAAGACACACCTACAACTGCAGGAAAATTTGGTGATGGTGTTCCTAGGCATGGAGTACATCTTGAAGAAGATAAACCTTCAGCCTGAGAGGCTGAAGCATGCTTGATCATTTTGGTATGTTAATCACATTTCAGTCTGAGTATAGTAACGTAGCCACTATTGCTATGTACATATTTCTATTTTTAGTAATTTTTCCATCCCCTGTTTTAGGCAAAGAGTATCTTGCAGGTATCCCCTGCTGTGAGGTGGATCCTATAAAGGATGTGAAAAACTCTACCAAATACCTCCTAACATAAATTTAAACTTCTGACAATGTTGTCAAACCATACTGAGGATAAGCTGATACCAGTGGTTACATATTCCTTTGTTTAGTTGTGAAAAGGTCAGGCTGAAATACTGAGCTTGATGATTTTGAACTCTTTTAGTTTTCTCAGATGGTGAAGAAATTTTGGGAGTGATTTATTTTCACACTTGAGATCTCAGTGTCTCAGCCTCAGAATAAACTTAATTTCTTGTGAAACATTCACACCTTAGATGGATTCTCTGCGCAAACATTGTACTTATATTTTCTGCTACACATATTTGTTAGTGAAAATTAGTCTTTCTTAGTGAATGCCTAAGATTGTTCAAATACAGTTTGTGCACTGACTCTGCCTTGAACTTATTATTGGCATGATTCTCCCTCTCAGATGTCTTATGAAGGTCTTGTGGACTAGGAAAAATAGCTGTTCCTTTCTTAAAGGCAGTATCGCATCATAACTTATTTATTGTTGTGTGGGAGCTGCATCACAACTTATATTGCTTCTCTTGATATTCTTGGCTTCTCTACCTATAGCTTTCTAGAGTGTCAAATCACTGTTGAGCCTCAGTCTGAATATCATTCAGCAGGCTCCCTTACCCAAAATAATAACCTTCTATCATTAAACATATTTATGGAGCTATAGAGTTGTGCAAGATTGTGGAGGGGTGTGCCGGTATTTTCTATGGATTCCTTCCTCAAGAAATTATGAAAAACACCTCTTTCATAAATTAAATTTCAGAGGGAATTAGAGAGCTTTCAGACTTAGTGATGATGGCTTTTTTTTTTTTTTTAGTTGGATAACTGAAAGATATTACGATTCCTTCAGCCTCCAGGCTTTTCAAATACAGATAATTTTTTTTCTCTTCTGGCTTGCATTTAGGTTAGGCAATGTGAAATAAATCTGGTGAGGTAAAACACATCTTCTCATCCACTCGCCACCTTCACTGAAAGAAATATTTTTCTAAGGAATGACAGGGGAGTAGTAAGGAACTCAAACTTTGCTCACTGCAGTGGGGGAGGCCACAGAGCTGGACAGTGATAAAGAATCACATGACCCTTGTACATGAAACAGTTGAGGAACAGAAAATAGATGATCTATTAGAATGGAAAAGAGTCATGTTAAATAATTTATTCAAAATTCTGCTCTTCTACTGTCTGTAAAATGCAGTAATAAACAATACTACTACTAATAAAAAATATAATCACCTTTTCAGGAGAATTCTTTGAAAATATCCCCATCGTGCAAGATAATATTAAAAAAAATTCATACATTTTATAAGTAAATGCTTAACTTTTATACACATAGTTTCAACTTTGTATTTGATTCTCCTTTCTATTGCTCCTGTTAAACTAGGAGGATTTTTCATGAAGCTAGTTAAATCGCAAGGCTGAAAACTGAAGTAAGTGAGAGAAGAGCTAGGACCTACATTTATATACTTTGACTACTTAAGATTAACTGTTCATGGAAAGTGATCCCAAAAGAAATTCAAAGAAGTTCCACTTGAAATTAGTTTTTAGACTCAAATGAATTCTGACAATTCACTGTTGCTTCAGCTCTCCTTCTAGCAACTAAGTGATAGTGACATTTATATTAAGGTCACCTAATGCTTCTCATTAAAATCTCTCATATCTTAGCTATCAGTGGCTTATATTTTTTGGCAAAGCTTGCCAGTCATGATAAAATACCCTGCCTTTTATCAAGCTTTTCTTTCTCTTCCTTGACACTCCAAAAAAGTTTTGGTAATAATAAATTTGTCTCTTTCAAGTGTGAAATACAGAATACATGGGCAGACTTGACATTTTTTATTACTTTTTTTTTTATTAGGTTAGGACTTTGGAAACAGATGGTGGATTATGGAAGAAGCAATCAGTTCGCTGTGAGAACATCAAACAGGATACAATTTCCTTTTGTGGTTTAGTTTGCTCCAAATTCAAAACTGTAGGTTAAAGACAAATCCTCCTAGGTGAAGGAAATACTGAAAGCTAACATAGTAATAAAAACTTCCGTCCAAAGTGAGAAGAGGTTGTTGATTTGTAATATTATCAAAGGTGAACTGCAGTCTACATGTTATTGAAGATTCACAGATTCACAGATCTGCTTATGTGCAATTCTCTGGTTTTTTACGTGCATTAGGCGACTGGTATTTCCAGTTCTATAGAACCAAGTTTTGTGGAATCACTTTTATAAACAAATTATTTAGAAATGTCCACGTTGGAGCAGGATCTTGGCAGCAACCTGCTGATATGTAGGGAGAGGACCCCAGCCCTGCTCGAGCAGGTTTCTTAACTTGTTTAAGTTAAGTTTTCTTAACTTGTGGCCTGTTGGGAACACATGCTGGTCAAGCCTGTGCCTGGACTGCACTCTGTGGAAAAGTGACCCATGCGACAGCGGTGTCTGAAGAACTGTTGCTCATGGAATGGACTCACGCTGGAGAAGTACATGAAGTACTGTCTCCCATGGGAGGTACCCCATGGGAAGCAGGGAAAGGACTCTTCTCTCTGCGCAGTGGCAGAAAACAGCTGACCATAACACCCATTCCCAGTCTCCCTGTACTGCTGGTGGGGAGGAGGTAGAACCTGGAAGGAGAAGGGAGGGGAGGTTTCTTTAAGGTTTATTTTACTTCTCATTCTGAAGCTCTGATTCTGTTAGTAATAAATTTAATTAATGTCCCCACTTTGAGTCTGTTTTTCCCGTGGTGGTGATCAGTGCATGATCTCTCTCAGTTCTTATCTTAACTCATGAACACTTTGTTATATTTTCTCTCCTCTGTCCAGTTGCAGAGGGAAGTGATAGAGCAACTTTGGTGGGTAATTGGCATCCAGCCAGGGTCAAACCACTCCAGAGGGTGAGAGGGCAAGGGGATTGGATGAGATGATCTCTAAAAGTCCCTTCCAGCACCAAGTATTCTGTGATTCCGTGATTTTGTGATTCTGCAGTCCTGTGATTCTGCGATCCTGTGATTCTGTGATTCTGCAATACAAATACTAGTTTGTAATGCCTATGCACACTCCCCCACAGACATCTTCCAAGAATAAAAATTTCTGCATTTTTTTGTCCATTTTCTATTTCACAGAATTACTCAAGGACTATTAATGTATTTGATGTATAGTGCTGGGACACTGAAATGCTGCATGGTATTTTTAGTCACTCCAACTGATAAAATAAACTGCACAACTCTGTATGTTAAACCAGTGCTACAAAGAAAACATATAGGGGGAAGACTGCATGAGGCTTATGAATCAGTTCTCAAATCCTATGCTCCTCTTTCAATCACAATAGCTTCCTCTCAGCACTTATAATTTCAATAAATACAAATTATATTTCTTTACCCGTGTTTAACATTTTAATACACCAAACAGTAAGTATTATAAGAACATCTGTGTCGGGGGAGGCAGGCATCTCTGCATGCCCTTTAGATGGAGAAGTGTTGAATAAACAGAGGACTGACCACTGCAAGGATAGGATGTTGGGCAGTGTGGGCAGAGTGTTGTAGCTATAGCAAATGATAAAGGAGCAAAATAACTTTGAGCCAATGGTGATGGAATATGCTAACCTTCTGAGGTGTATATCTGTCTATGCTGTGGGTAATAAACGAGATTCCTGCTTAACTCATATTGGGTCATGGCTGGTTTCTCCAAATCCCATCTCCACACATCTGAGAATGATATGAGTACATTTTTTCTTTATCAGTGTCTGCTTGTAAAGTGGAAGTATGTACTGGGAAATATAGCCTCACAGACTTGTTCACAGTGTTGAACAAATTTGAATGCAGTAGTCTGCTACAGATATAAAATATTAATATGATATATGATTTTTTTGAAAGTGAGAATAGAGCTTTGTGAATTTGGTAAGCAAGGAAAAAAACAGTTCATTTAATACTTTCTGTACAGTCTGAATCTTCTTCAATCAGAAAACTGGGACATACATCTTAGAGTGGAAAACCTAGCAGTGAACTCCTCTACCATTATGATTCCCAATTAGATTTGCTTACATCTGCAGACTTATTTTAAATGTGGAGCTAATTTTCTTAAAAAAAAAAGAAAAAGAAAAAAGAAAAAGTGATATAAGCCATTTGGAAAGTATAACTGGAAGCCAATGTATTATATTTTGATTGTAAAGTTGTTCATTCTAAGACCTAAAAACCCCAATACAATAATAAATCTGATCAAATACTGTCGCCGTCTTTCTTTTCTATCCTTAACTAATGTACTACATTGGGTTATATGAGAAATTCTACAGCACACACACGTTGCTTCCCACCTAAATTTCTTTAATATTTATTCATCACTTCTACTTCCTCTTTGAAACAGGTCAAATTCATAGAACCTCAGGGTGGCTGAGATTGAAAGGCAGGTCTGGAAGTGATGTTATCCAATATTTCTAGAGTTCAAGCCACCTAGAGTCAGTTTTCCAGGACTACGTCCTGATGGCTTTTACATATCTCCAAGGTGGGAGACTTTATCACTTCTCCGAGCAGCCTGTGCCTATGCTCAGTCACTCTCAAAGTAAAAAAGTATTTCCTGATGTTCAGAGGAAACCTCCTGTACTTCAGTATGTGCCCATTGCCTCTAGTCCTGCCACTAGGCACCACTGGAAAGAGCCTGGCTTTGTCATCCTTGCACCCTTCCTTCAAGTATTGCTGAGATCCCCCTTGAGCCTTCTTTTTCTCCAATGAACAGAGCCAGCTTTCAGCCTTTCCTCATAGGAGAGATGCTTCAGTCCCTTAATAATTTTTGTGGCCCTTTGCTGGACTCTCTCCAGTATGATCACATTCCTCTTATACTGGGGAGCCCACGACCGGACACAGCGCTCCAGGTGTGACCTTACCAGTGCTAAGGAGATGGAAAGGATTACATCCCATGACCTTCTAGCAGTACTCTGTTTGCTGCAGCCCAGGGTACCATTTGCAACAAAGGCACATTGCTGGTGCAAGTTCAACTTAGTGTTCACCAGGTTTCCCAGGGCCTTTTTTGCCAAGCTCCTTTCCAGCTGGACAGCCCCCAGCATGTACTGGTGTCTAGGATTGTTCCTTCCCAGATGCAAGACTCTGCATTTCTTCCTTCATATGCTCTATTTTGGTTCCTTTCTCCATCTTGTCAAGGTTCCTTGGGATGGCTGCATGACCCTCTCGTGTATCAGTCACTACTCATAGTCTGGTGCCATCAACAGACCAGCTGCAGGTACACTGTGCCCCATCATTGACTCCTGTGCTGGGGTACACTGATAGTTACTGGCTCCAGGTAGACTCTGCTCCTGACCACCACCCTCTGGGCCTGGCCATTCAGTCAGTTTTCATTCCACCTCAGAATACAGTCCTGATATGGATGTGATCCTCAAGGCCCTTAAAATTTATAATTTCTGGAAAAAATTATCATGTGTGTAAATTCAGAATTAGTAGACATACCCATGTAATTATTTATGTATTTGTGTAAGTATTTTTCTGAATATATATCTCAAACTGGATATTAAAGTTTCAATTTCTCTAATTTTTATTGATTTTACTGATCTACAATTCCTAACTAGTAGTGAAACCAAATAAGGTATATATTTAAAGGAGGATTTGGTCCTCAATATGAGTATATTTTTATTTTGTAGAAATAAACTATAAGAAAGTTATCCAGTTGAAATTCCCTAGACTACACATAAGTATTGCAAAAAAATATCCTGTATGTGTTGACTACTTCTCTGATACTAATCTATGTTCATAGCTGCATACTGTTTTAAACTGAAGTGAAAAAAAGTAGAATAACTGAAGAAAACATTTTATTTAAAATGTAGAATCCCATAATTTTTTAAGTTCAGTTTCCAATATGCAGATTGTGAATGAAATGACACTCTGGAGGTATACTGACATTTCTGGAGGAATTTATAAATGTTAAACAGAGATCACAAAGAAAAGCAAAACATCACATTAGGCACAGCATATTAGTCAGTGCTGTTGCCCAGGGGCTGGAAACCACTATTTTTTCCATTACTATTTTTTGTCACTATTTTTTTCATTACTATTTTTTTCATCACTCAGTCTTGATTTAAGACAACAGATGATAGACTATTTACAACAAATGCAATGGAGACTGCAAGATACCTGTTCACCTCAAAAAACTTAATTAATCAATAGCTAAAGACAGATATCCATTTCCTTATATGTATTATTATCTATCACATCTAAAATAAATACTATAACTGTGATTTGCTAAGCCTCTGTGAAAAATGTGCAAAAGCCTTATTTTAAATACTTAGAGTCAAAACGTATCTGATATAAATAATTTCTCTGCCATATTCCAAAGCTCAAAGAAAGTGAAAGAACATAACAGGGAAAGGTCATCAACAATTTGTTGTTTTACTGAATATGGGCAAGAATTTTTGTACTGCTCTGTAATCCCTTTCCTGAACAACTGAACATTTGCAATATTTTAGCTGAAATGTGAAAACCGAGTATAAATAATCCTAGTTTGAATGATGTAAACTTGATAAGAGCAATATTCAATTTAAACCAATAATACAATATTATCCATATGACCCATTTTTAGCGACTTTAACAACATAGTCA
Source organism: Calyptomena viridis (assembly GCA_013390005.1). Taxonomy (NCBI): domain Eukaryota; kingdom Metazoa; phylum Chordata; class Aves; order Passeriformes; family Eurylaimidae; genus Calyptomena; species Calyptomena viridis. The sequence goes on from WEIV01031093.1 coordinate 26,186, forward strand.
GGCCAGGCTATTGCTGACATTGAACACAGAATTCCAAAAAAAAAGTAACTGAAATTTTAAACATGGTTTAATGATGTGGGCCATAAAATTATAACTACCTTAATTAGGAGTAAGATCTCTGAAGTTGATTGTTCTTGTCCACAGGACAATTTATAATGATATTTCCTACATGAGCTGAAAATATTCTGTAAGTTAGTCTTGAAATTAAGACCATTGTAAATAATAGTAATAGTAAATACTAAATAATAGTAAGTAGTAAATAATCAGCACAGTCAATGGCATGATATGAGCAACTTTTTTGTTTCTGTTCTGTTTCAAAACTGTGCTTTTACGACATTTCTGTCAAATCTTTAGTGAGAAATCTGTGGGGTTCTAATCCTTTCATCTCTCATAGCTCTTCAGATTAGAAAGACTATTATCTTTGCATTTTCTATTACACAAGATGTGTTTCTTGGCCTGTAAATGCCTTGTCTTGTTCAGCATTTAATTTTTCTTCCCACTTAATTTTTATATTTTTTTATTTCCTCATTTGAGATATCTGTCCATTGGCCTACCAGAATTTCAGGTAATTTTTCTGTTATGTTCTTGCTAATAGTCCAAAATGCCAACATCAGAAATCGAGGACTATAATTTCTAGAATCAATCTTGATTGTCTTAATAATAAGCATTGCTGCCAAGGTGCCATTTCGGGACGACAAAGTTCAAGTGCCAAGAGATAATAGGTTATGATATAAATGACCCCTCAGTTTAACAAGAATTTTATCAGATTGGAACAGTCTTTTTCATGCTTGATTTCTTCTATAGTCAAAATACCCTGAAGGAAACACCACATTTTGTTCTGGACTAACAAACGGATGATAAAAACAAATCAGAGCTGATGTTTTGCTTAAAAAATTATGAAATGTTGAATCTAGCTTCTGAATGAAGAACCATAGAATCATGGAATCACAGAATTATTAGGGTTGGAAGGGATCTCTGAAGATTATCCATTCCAATCCCCCTGCCAAGGCAAGGTCACCTAGAGCAGGTGACACAGGAACGTGTTTAGGTGTGTTTTGAATGTCTCCAAACGGGGAGACTCCATGACCTCCTTGGGCAGCCTGTTCCAGTGCTCTGCCTCCCTCAATGCAAAGTTCTTTTTCATGTTGAGATGGAATTTCTCGTTTTAGTTTATGGCCATTGCTCCTTGTCCCTTCACTGGGCACCACTGAAAAGAGTCTGGCACCACCCTCTCGACACCCACCTCTGAGATATTTGTATGCTTTAATGAAGTCCCCATATGAGTCTTCTCCAGATGAAACTGCGCAGCTCCTGCTGTCTCTCATAAGAAAATACTCCAGTCCCTCGATCACCTTCATGGCCTCCGCTGGACCTTCTCCAGTAACTCCTTGTCTTTCTCGAGCTGTGGAGACCAGAATTCAACACAATACTTCAGATATACCCTAAGAGTCTTGAAAATTTTTGCAAAATATAGTGGGAACTGATCTATACCCACCTCACTTGTTATTGAGACAGTATCCAAAACAGATTTTTGCATTTACTGAATGTTCCACGAGCAAACCAGCTTATTTTGAATGTAATGCTACTTTTATTGACTGAGACAAGGCAGGATTTTCACTGGACAGCCACTGATTAAAACAAAAACAATTTTTTGAAAAAATCACATATTGGAGAAACTTTCTGAGAAGCTCCAGAAGCAAGATGCAATTGCATAAATTATTATGACTAGGTTGTCCATCTCTGTCACCATGTTTTGGGAGTGCCATTTAAACATGAACTATTATGTAGCCAGTTATAACAACAAAATGTCTGATTTTGATCTTACTTTCAGAAGGCTGATCTGGAAATAAGTGATTAAAATTATTAAACCAGCAGAAATTTCGAGGAGAATCTTGGAGAGATTGACAACAAGTTTTCTACAAATCAAGACAACATTTTTTTATTGTAACAGAGAATTTATCTTGGAGATAAATTCAGATTTATCTTGGAGGTATAATCACAAGATATGCATGCTATTCACAACATGTAACATTGAAATTTATTTATGTACAGTTCTAACAATCTTGTTTCCCTGGAAGTCATGTTACTAACATATCTCTGAATTATATTTACAGCACTAAATGAGAAGAGTTTATCTGAATAATAAGCAAGCTTTCCTATCACATATTTTGATCATCAAATGTACTTCCCTTCTCATAAGGGAAATGAAGGAAACGCAACGCTGTGCCAGCTACTAGCGACGAGGGTTTGAGGAATATGCACAAGAGCTTGCACAGTTCAATATGCTGACAAATGACTTGGAAGAAGGAGCAAATAAAATGATCACGTATCTTACAAAGGATACAATATTATTCAGGATAGTCAAGTCTAAAGTGGACTGAAGATTTCAGGATAATTTCATGATACTGAGTGGCAAAATGAGGAGACAAAAATTATTGTTAAGGGATGTATCTGAATAAATGTAGTCTAAGTAGATTTATATAGTGATATGTTTTCAGCTATTATGATGTTAGATCTCTCAGAACATCAGCTCAGTGTCACATTACAATCAAAATGGCAAATAGATTATGAGAAGTTATTAAAAAAGGAAAAAAGAAACAGAAAATATCGTGTTGCTGTAGTGTAAATGCATGATACCATTTCCTTTAATGTTGTATGTGCTCCACACTAAAAATGAAAAGAATAGAAGGGGGAAATATGCAGAATCACAGCTACTGTGAAAATTCTGGAGACCTTTTCAACAAGAAAAACAGGAGGAAGGCTAAAGTGTCAAGAATAGTATAGTAAATATGGTTCGTAATGCTCACATAACATTGAATATAAAAGATAAAAGATATCTATTTACCTGCATGAATTGGACTTGATAATCCTTGTGTCCCTTCCAACCCAGGCTATTCTATTCTATTCTATTCTATTCTATTCTATTCTATTCTATTCTATTCTATTCTATTCTATTCTATTCTATTCTATTCTATTCTATTCTATTCTATTCTATTCTATTCTAATTAATGTATAACAGGGTNTCTATTCTATAAATTAATGTATAACAGGGTTGGGGCTTTTTGTTTTTCTTTGATGTTTTTCTTTGATTTCCACATGACCAGAAAATCAGAATTTCTATTTAGACCATAATGCTACAAAATTAGTGTTTGTTTTGTTTAGGGAAGCCCTACAGATTGAGTTTTCTCTTATTTGTTTCCATTAAGTGGGTTTGAAATAATGGAAATTACCATATATAGAAAGAAGAAATTCAGTGTAGAATAGAATCATATCAGTCATGGAAGTCAACATGGCACAGTCTTGCAATGAAAAAAGAAAGAAGAAACAATACAGTTCAGTGAGAGGAGAGAAGAAGAAAATATGCATTAATGTAGATGCAAACACAAAGAAAGTTAAAGATATGAGTTAAGCTAGACAGTCTACAGAATTGAGAAAATAAGCCATGGAATTGATAAACAATCCAATTAGGCTAGAAAACATAACTTCAGTAATTATCAGAGTAGTCCAGAAACTATACTAAAACTTACTCAAATAAATGTGTACAGTGTGTGCTTTTTTTTTTTTTGTAATCTGGGTGTCTCATGCATGAGATAGTGCATTGCTTTGGAATTCATACCGATGATAATAAAACTGTGCAAGCATAGGCTTGAAGGACTCAACTACAACAGTGATTTCAACAGTTATGGAATGTTGCAAGCTCAGTGACAACATTCAAGCTCTTAGAGACAGGGAATCTACGCTTCAAAAATATGCCTATTGACAGGAAAACTCATTCTGCTTCTACAGACCTATGATCTCAACACATACTGAGCCCACTGAAATTCTGTAAGAGTATTAAACAACAATTTGGTTCTGAACATCTCTGATTAAGCAAAAGCTAAACTTAACTAGCCTGACAAAACCCAAAGAAGTTTACATGAAGTCTATAATTTAACTTAAAGAAGTTCTGTTATTTCAGTTGTATGGCTCCGTTGTCCATTATTATAGATATATTAATTGTATCTATGCTAAACAGAAGTATTTTACATGCTATTCAGCTCCATTTCGATTTTATCGCTTCCAAAAACCAAAACCCTACCAACAAAAATATCTATTATATAGAGGAAATAAGAGCAAATATGACATCTGTTTTCCTCAGACATGTACTTTGTAGTGTCTTTTAACCCAATTTGCCCAGTTTCTAAATGGCAACCATTCATCCATATACTATTACAAACCACGACCTCACCCATGTTTCAGCCCACTGGCTTACAATGAGAAAACAAAGTAATTGAATGCAATCTCAGTGGCAAAACAGCATGAAGAACATTAGAAAAGCTGACCCCTTCACTCCAATTTCACCTCAGCAGTCTATAAAATTTGTAGAAAAGCTCATCAGCTTCTGCAATGGCTCAAGGAGCACAAGGGTTGCTGAACTCTGTCTGTAGGCACTCAATGGATCCTAACAGTACTCTCCATGAGCGCTCCTCTTCTCTCTTCTACTTATTGAAGCATGCAACCAGCCTTACCCTGCAGGGGTATATCATGCTCTTGAGCCACTGTTGCATAGTGGAGTGTTTTGAAGATCAAAAGTGCAGCCTTAAAAACAAAACAAAAAACAACAACAGCAAAAAGGCAAATAAAAAGTCTCTGCTTTTTTAAGCAGTTTAAGCTGAAGTGACTTACTTTTCATAGCATTTGTGGAATGCAGGCAGACATAAAGTAAAAGCTCCATATAGTTAATATGGGAAGAAAAACATGAAACAACTTCATTTTTCTAAAGGACTAACAAAGGTTAGCCAACCTATTTATTAATATTTTTTGTAGCTGCTGTGAACAATGTTCCCATTCACATCTCTGTAACATTAACTAAGTTTTTTTGTGATATTCCAAAAAGCTATCTATGCTGTTGAGCTACATGCCCTGTATTTTAAAAGTAAGTGATATTAAGTAAAATACTTGCATATAGGTAATATTTTCTGCCCACTGTGCTTCACCAGTACTGCCTAAGGAGACTTTCTGCTGTGCCTTTTGTACCCGCACTTGTCTATCCCACATCGGCCTTTTTAGCCATCAGCACGTTTGTAGCAAGCATGGGTAGAGCCCTTCACATGTCTTCATTTGCAAAGCTTAGCCATGATGGTGATGATGATGATGATGATTGCTAGGAGTTAAGAATTAAAAAAAGAAAAGTCAGAAATCTTTAGGATGGACCTTCTCTTCTGACTGGTTTTGTTAATTTATTTTCTCTCAGCAATAATAGCAGATTCTCTTAGCTTCACAGGGAATGATGCACATTTATCCATGAAGAAATATAATGTAATCTGCTTTTTCCACTGTTCTATCCTATCCTATGCTATATTGTCAGACTGATATTCTAATTGCTACCCCTAATCACAAACTCACATGCTCTGCCACTAGACCCCTTTACATAGCAGCTGTTCCTGCCAAGAGTTGGAGTAAGATCAGGAGCTACTAGTATTTTCATATGGCAGAAAGTTACATCTAATTGGGTGGTAATCATTAAGTGCCCAGTAGACCCCTCTGATCAAGTGCTCTGGCATATGCCTTCGGTGGAAATGGGTTGTGAGAGTGTAGCTTTGTAAATGATATGTATGTATTTGATGTTCACAAAAGGCTATAGTTTCCTATTTTCTCTGCTCGTGGTTGTCTGGATTCCTTTGAGAAACAGCCAGGAAGGATGAGCTAGTAATTAGTGTGAGAGACAAAGGCTAATTGCCCAATTATCCTTATGAGGACAGCTGGGAAACTTTGTGTCCAGAGCCAATTGGAACCAGTTTGTGTTTAAGAACAGATTCCAGGTTATTATGCTGGATAAATGCTCTTCCCTTGAAAAAAGTTCCTTCAAGTTATAATAAAATCCATCTCTTTAAAATAAAAAACCAAACCACTAAAACCCTCACAAAACTAAGACCATTGTACCCTATATAGGTCTGTTATTTTTCTGTGGTGAGTTGACTGTGGCTGGATCACTCCATCACTTAACTCCTCAACTGGGCAGGGAAGAGAAAATATAACAAAAGACTTGTGGGTAGAAATAAGGGGAGGAAGAGATCAGTCACCAGCTACTATCGTGGGCAAAACATACTCAACTTAGGGGAAAAATTAATTTAATTTTTTACCAATGAGTAGGGAATGGAAAAAAAAAATCTAAAAACACCTCACCCACCTCTCCTTTCTTGTGAGTCTCAAATTTTGTCCAGATTTTCTCCACCTCCTCCTCTCCAGCACTGTAGGGGGATAAGGAATGGGAGCTGCAGTCAGCTCTTGGCATGTTGTTGCTGCCACTCCTTCCTCCTCAGAGGAAGAGCTTCTCACACTTTTCCCCTCTTCAATGTGGGGTTTCTTCCACAGGACACAGTCCTCCATGAAACTTGTGCAACGTGAGTCCTTTCCACAGGCAGCAGTTCTTCATGAACAGCTCCAGCATGGACTCCTTCCAATGGGTGCAGTCCTGGAACAGATTGGGTTCCCAACATGATCACAGGTGCTACCAGCAAACATGCTGTAGTGTGGACTCCTCTTTCCATGCCAGGAGGCTGCTCCAGTGTGGGCTTCCCAAGAGGTCACAGTCTCCTTCAGACACTCACCTGCTACAGCATGGGGTCCTCCATGGTCTACAGGTTGATCTCTGTTCTACCAAAGAGCTCCGTGGGCTGCAGGGGGACAGCCTGCCTCATCATGAGCAACAGGAGAATCTCTGCTCCTATGCCTGGAGCACTTCCTTCTCCTCCTTCACTGACCTTGGTGTGTGTCGGCTTATTTCTCTCACATATTCATACTTCTCCCACTGCTGTTCTGCAGCAGGTTGATTTTTAAATTTCTGCTTCATAGATCTGTTTCCCAGAGGTGCTACCACTGTCACTGATAGACTCTGCTTTGCTTTGTAGCAACGCTGTGTTGGAGCCAGCTGGCATTGGTACTGTTGGATGAGGGGAAAGCTTTTCACAGCTTCCCACAGAAGTTACCCCTGCAGCCCCACTGCTACTAACACTTTACCATGCAAAGTCAATACACCATCCTACATATTGTTTTTAAACTATTTCCTTAGCTATTGAACCAAAATTGCGCTTTTAAGAAATTTGAGAGACATCTACATCAGTGTTTTAGTAATAATTAAGAAGTTGCTTTGGAAATGAATGTTCTGATTGTTCTCCCTTGTAACACTTTGTGTAGCACTCTGAGCACCTGCAGACTTAATGTGTTTCAGATTAAACTAAATTGAAAGGTAAATACAGAGTTGTGCTTAATGCTCTCCAACTACTAACAGACTATAAACATCAAGGTCAGACTAGAGATATTATGAAATAAAAACTTTATAAATATGCATACTGTGAGCACCAGGTCCTGAGCACAAATTGTTTTGCTGCATAAATCTACTTGTACATGTAATGGCAATTAGTGTTGCTATTTGCCAATGTATGCATAACATCAGATTCTTTGAATTGGTTTCCTGTTCTTAATTGTCCCCTAGAGTAATTCTATTGAGAGTAGATACTACAAAGGGAATAATTCTTAGTAGACTAAAATAAACCTGTGTTAATATTCACATTGTTCTTTATTCTTAAAAATAAACTTTTATGTTTTAGAAAGTTTTATCTCTTTCATAGTGATTTTCATATCACATTTTGTAATGCTTTTAATTATTCAATTATATTAATACAATGCTAAATTATTCAGTGTTTATATATATATTTATGTACATGTGTTTTATATATACAGTACAGGAGACATATCAGATGATTTTAGACTTTGAAGTCCTTTTCTATGAATTTTTGGAAGAAATTTCTAAACATATTTTTCTGATGAGAGTGTGGGATGGACAAGGTAAAAATATGATGGTAGAAGCTCAGCAGTTGAGTCCAAAGATATTATTCTTTAGTGGCATGTTTAAAAAAAATATTTACTAGACTACTATATATTTTTAATTGTGTTTGCAAGAATAGACTACTAAAATCTATTAGATAGTTATTTTTTATATTGCCAGCAGGAAATATTTATAAAATATTACAATAAAAACACATTTCTTCAAGAAGTAGTAATGTAATAAAATGCATCACTAGTTTTGATTGCAGTGATAGCTTGTAGGAAGAAAAGTCCCTTTAGGGAGATGTGCTTTGTGTTCATATAGAATAGGAAAGACTATTTTGCAGTGCATTAAAACCATGGGGAACCATTAGGTTTGTATAATAAAAATCTTGTAAACACTGATAGTTTTATAGTTAGTCCTTTCAGCAGCTGTTTTGTATAAGAAGCTGCGGAAGCTTGAAGTCATAACACTTTTCAAAAGGACCACACTAGCTATTTATTAACTCAACCTATATTTTCACTCCCCTAATTTGGATAACCATGAATAGTGTTGCAATTTCAATAAATTGTAATAAAAAGTTATTTTCAATTTTGTGTAATAAAAAACAATTTTGGAGGGTCCATTGACTTTAGAGCATGGATATTATTTTCTAGTGAGGATACAGAAAGAGAGAGCTCTTTTGAGAGAAGCAGAACGTGAAAAAAACCTTCAAGCAAGCAGAAACAAATTCAGTGTCATCTGAAAGAAGAACATGATTGCTCAAAACAGCGGGACAGATTAAATGCAGATGGATACAGGTAAAATACATTGTGTCATAGTTGTGTTTAAAGTGTCTTACTCTCCATCGGCCGTAACTGCTATAAATATATGGACTGAAGTTGAAGGACAGCATTCAGCTTATCTGGAAATAGTCGCCTGATTTGGTTAGAAGGTCAAAGGCCTCTTCATCACAGAAATCAGTGTGACGGGTTTAAATGGGTTTAGAGGGATAGTAAAACTGTGTTGAAGGCAGAAATTGCTGAAAAACTTCAGTAGTAATATAACTCAATGATTTTAGTTAATCCACTCAAGGGTAGAATTCCACAGTGGGACTGCAGGGGCATAGTTGGAGAAATGTTTAGATTTTCATATATTTTCACAATTATTAACAATTTTAAGATTTTTGCTATTTTCCTACTTTTGCCTACAAAATTAAATTTAAAAGTATAGTGATTAAAGAGAAAGAAGATTCCTGCCTATTCTTCAACATCAAAGATAGATCAGCATTAATTAAATGGAACACAGGGGACTGAGGTTTCTTTGTAGAAAAGAACTCAAATTTCCACCTGTGTTAACTCCCATTAGCCAATGAATGTGTTTGAGTTCTGTAATCATAAATATATTTCCTTTCCTAACTTTTCCCAGGGTAAACATTCATATAGTTTAACTTTTAAATTTATTGCACATAGACCTTGCTTGGTCTTGACAAGTATAAATAAACAGTCTCACCTCTCTACTATGCACGATATTATGCTAATTTTCCGAAAAACAAAAACAACCAAAAAAACAAACAAATAAATAAAAACAGACAAGAAAAAACAGGCTCAACTGATGATGATGTGTAATGAAAAGCATTTGTAAAAGTTCTGTCTAAGCTCTAGCAGCTAATCCCACTAGTATTTGCTCAAACTCTAAAGCTGGTGGTAGCCAAGTCCTGATGCACCAGATTTTGACACTTACTTTTCCATCTGCCATTTCAAAAAAAAAAAGAAAAAAAAGAAAAAAAGAAAAAAAAGACATTTTCTTTCCCTGCTCTTTAAAATCCCATTGAAAAAATCTAAAAGGCTCCTGTGAAATGTTTAAAAGAATTGACAGAATGATAAAGGAAATGTATCAAAACATTTCACTTTGCTTACTAAAGTAAACTAGAGGTTTTTTTTGGAATCCTAGTAAAGAGACAAAAGAAATAAAAACACTTCAGTGAGGAGGGCAGTAAATTAACTTTTGAGTAAAAGGCCCTTGCTTACAGACTTGGTGTTCAATGACAGCATAGAAAAAGTCATATTGGGAAAGAAGCTCTCTGGAGATTGAACCTTATCTCCTAGATGCTGAGAAAACCTCTTCTCCTTAGTATCTCACTTACCAATATGACCAATTAATGCCTTTAGCCCAATGAAAACTTTTGAGTGTCCCTAGAGGGAGTATTCACTCAAGTTTCACACTCAAACTGGAGAAACACAGGAAATCTCCTCCTGGAGGTGTTCAAAAGAACCAGTTTGTTCAGGTAATTCAGTGCTCTAGAAGAAAACAAATTTTGATTGGACACCAAGACTGCAGGTGTGAGTGGACTTTCAATAAACATGAACTCAAATGCACTTGAGTAATGAATTTGAAAAATTAATTACTGAATGTTTTTATTTCAATAATAACAAAAAATTCACAGCAATACCCATTCTTGTGTCTCAGATTTTACTATTGTAGGTAAAAATAATTTAAAATGTGTGAGACAATTTTAAAAATTATACAGTTTTATTACAGCTACCTTCTTTTTCTCCCTCTTTTCATTCATCATTTTTTAAAAGTCTCTACTAATTTCCTCTCATTGAAGAATAAACGTTGTTTTTCACCACATTCTCATTTTAAACCTTAAATTCTAATGCTGCTATAAGGAGATTTCATGAAGCAAGCCCCAAATAAAACATTCACTGTATTTGCATTAAATTAATATTCTCGAAGTTCATTCATTAAGTCCCTAACTTCTAATTAGGATTCAGGCCATGCTTCTGATTAGATGGGAAAAAGAAATCAGCCCACAGAGAAAGGCAGCTTTTCATTTGAATCCAATCAGAGAGAGCAAACACACTCTAAACAGAGTTTCTGTGGTATATAGATATAATTATCATGAAGGAAAAGGGAAAAAGAACTTGGAACATTAATGAATGTGAAATAGGGTATTTTAGCCTTGAGAACTCCCTGCAGCAATGTTACTCTTCTTAATACCAATCCTATTGACCTAAACTTGGCAATAGACAATAAAAAAGTTTTCCCATAATTAATCCACTGTGCTTCATTGTATTCTAAAATGTCTGAGCTGATTTATTACATCTGGTACATCCATGCAAATGAAGGGCAGGATGGTATTTGGTGTTAACGTTTAAGCAAGAAACAAGATCATGGCAGTCATATTAGAAACCAAGCCAAACCAATTCTACCCTTTGAAGTATTACAGCACTGCAGAACGTTATTAGAATGACAGCCACTACTACCCTTGAAGGTAAGACCATAAAATATTTCCAATATATAGCAAGGAAAAATAAAAATTTGTGTTTGCTGCAGGGAATGCAATTAAACTAAGTTACATATGAACAGGCAGAATCTTGTTCTTAGTTAACAGTCCTGGAGTTCTTTTCTGAACTCTACTGATAACTGATGGTTGTTCAAATGTTTTTGTAAATCAGATCATTTAAATACAAGATGGTTTTACTAATCTAATTTTAGACTTCTGGAAGTCTTACTTAGAATATAATAGTGAAGATTGCTCAGTTGCTTTTAGCTTATGAACTGCTAAATAAAAAGTAGGGTTTTGTTAGTTTTAACAGAAAAAGGTGATGTGCAAAACTAAATCTTCACAGTAGTGACCAAATAGCCAAGTCTTGCTTATCAGATTTTAAAATATATGTTGTCAGTTTCTCTTACCTAGTTGGTTTACCAGCTGAAGTAGTAATTTTTATGTTTTGTATATTGTAAAACATAACTGAATACCATAGACACTGTGTAACTATTACTTTTACTAGACAAGTTGCCTGTAAGGATTCACCTCTTCTGCCTTTTCCTAAAAATGCCACATACACTCTCTCTGAAATCCATTCACCAGCCTGCTCAGTAGGTCTGTAGACATTGAACTGATAAAGATGTTATATTTTCTGAGAAAAATCCACAACAGGACTAAAATAAAAGTAATTTATCTTGATACTATATCTACTTTTAGATCTACAGGCCATTCTGATGAATTATTACTGCTTAGTACCGAAACAAGGACCAAGAAGGGCCAACTCTAATGTTTTTAAAAAGCAAAGGTATTCAAAAGTAGTTAATATATTATTTTTCCCAGAACTTTCCATACATATTCATGAATAATTTTGTTATGTTTATATAGCTAAATTTTCAGAAGAAGTTAATGTTAAGAAGCAGTTCTGTAAAATTTATAGCCAACACTAAGGAATTTCTACTTCTGTGCCTGGACTAGGAGCCTAGTGAATAAGGACTAGGACCAGCGAATAAGCATCTGCCATTACTAATATAGCCCACAGATTTTCTGTTGAACTCATTGTTGAGGGTCTTATGACTTGTCTAAGGTTTCCACAGCTTGAACTGGTCTTAACTTATTCTAAGTCATCTAACAGTAGTCACATAACGATTGTCTAACCTGCTTTAGCTCAAGTAGATTAACAAAAATGAAAACCTGCCCTATTGAAGTTGCTGGGATTTTTACAATCAGTATGACTAAAAAACTCTACAGATAGAAGAAAAGTGGTGTGACTGTTTGGTCCAATAGGTAACATAATCCATAACATAGGTAACACATAAAAAATACAACATTAGCACAACATTCTGAACTGCGTTAATCAATTGCAGTCTCAGGCTAAAGCTACATGTCATGACCCCGAGTCCTTCCTGTAAATATCCAAGGAATTTCAAAAGTCTAAGTAGGTATATTTAATATGTGGAAACAGATAGTATTCTTTCAGATCTGTATGTAAAACCAATGTATCATAAGGTGGAGGGGGAGAGGGGGGAAAAGTAGTAATAAAACTGACTGAAGGTGTTGAATTCTCAATGCGAGAAGGGGAATAAGAAAAGAAAGGAGCTGGGAATACTGTATAGAAAGCAAATAACTTTGTTGATGGGAAAGAAATGAGAGACAGACAATTTCTCATCTACAAGAGAGCATATATTACACAAAGTTCACTGTTTTAGAGTGGGAGACAAACTATCCCTTTGAAGACGTTAAACTCAATAAGACCAGTAGATAAACTAAAGCTTTTTTATAATACAGAAAGTGGTGGCCCCTGCCTACTTAGGTGTGCTGGTTTTCTCTGGAATGGTCAATTTTTTTCACTGTAGCTAGTACAGCTGTTTAGAATTTGTGCTGAAAGCAGTGTTGATAACACAGGGATGTTTTATCTTTTGCTGAGCAGGGCTTGCACAGCTTCGAGGTCTTTTGTGCCTCTCACCCCACCCCACCAGAGAGCAGCTGGGGGGGCACAAGGGGTTGGGAGGGGACAAAGCTGGGACTGCTGGCCCCAACTGACCCAAGAGATATCCAACACCTTATGATGTCATACCTAGCATATAAAGCTGGAAAGAGGAAGAGGGGGACATTTGGAATGATTTCTTCCCAAATCAGCATTCTGCACTATGGAACCCATCTTTTCTGGGTATGGCTGAATACTTGCCTGCCAATGGGATTTGGAGAGTGAATTGCTGGTTTTGCTTTGCTTGTGTGCATGACTTTGCTTTAAAGTCACTATTAAATTGCTTTATTGCAACCCACGAGTTTTCTCACATTTGCTCTTCTGACTGTCTCCCATCTCACTGTTAGAGAGCTGAGTGAGAATCTGTGTAGGGTTTGGTTGCTGGGTGGGGTTAAATCAAAACACTGTGAGAGAAAACATACTTAGAAGAATTCTACCTATGAAAAAAAACATTTTGAGTTTAGGGAATCAACTGCTAAAAAAACATTGAGGATGAAAACAATGCTACTTGAGCAAATACATATAATCTAAATTTTCAAGTGTGTCTGCTGTCTGTGTAATAGCAACTTCTGTTCAGGCTAGACATGCTGTTGTGAAAACTAAGGAGAAACAGAAACAACTTGAAGATTATCTAGGTATGCATTAAACAAAAAAACCCCAAACAAACCGATATTATGGAACATAGTATGTTGGGATCTTAGTATAAATTATAGAGTAATATTCTTTGTTTCTGTATTGGAATCATAGGCACACCACCAATATGGTCTATTTATGAATTTCAATATGGAGCCATTATCTCACCGTAAAAGAAAAGGGGTTCCTCTATTCTAGTTTTAGAATTTTTTTAAATGTGTTTAGAAATAAAATATTTCTAAAAGCTTACAACTCATCTCAGAAAGCTTAGATGTTTTGGTTTCTACCACTGTTAACATTCAAGCAATTTCAGACAAAAAAAAAAAGAAAAAATGAAAAGCTGTGTTTGTACTCAGGTAGATAACTAATTGGTTTATCAATTAATCAAGGTTCTTGAGCACTTTTTTTTCTAAAATTACTAAATTTATTAAAAATTTCTTCAAGGACTCCCATTTGTAACTGATACCTTACTAAACTAGAATATTTGCTTTATAAGCACATACTCCTTTCTGGAGGCTATCATGCTAAAAACATGAGGACAGCTCTTAAAGGAGTTTCACTAATCCTTTGAGGGTGCATACAATTCTTGAGAGACAAGGTTACTAACCAGCTAGAAAATTAAAAAAAAAAAAGGGTTTAATAATTCGAGGTGATCAAGACATGAGTCCCAAATTTCATCAAATTTTTCTAAATTATGACTGGTAAAAGGACATGTTGTAGCAATTTAAAATCATAGATAGATATGAGGAGCAAAGAGAAATTATTTAGAGTGAAAAGGAAGAGTAAGAATGAGAAATGGAAAGCAATTTCAAAACGAGAAAGTGATTCATAATTTCAGAAATCACTTCTGTCCCAAGATCTGTTAAACATATTTCTGGGTGATAAAATGAAGGAGCCATAGCTTGTCATATTTACGAGAACAGAAAATCTTCGAGGTAGTACTGCATTGGATTAGTGAGGCAAATTAGAAAGTAACAGAATTGCAGACACTGAAAATGGAAAAGTCCTGTGATTAATTTCTCAATTTCATTCCCAGCTGAATTCTACAGTTATATTAAAACTGAATGATGCATTGTTACTAATTAAATATACTCCAAGCAAACAAAGCACAGAAATATTTTTATTTATTTTTCTTTAAATTTAGCAAGACAAACTAGAACACAGAGATATTTCAGAACAGCACTCCACATTCTGTGGGAGAAAGGGGGCAGTTACATAGGTAGGACAAAATCTTTATCTCCAGGAATTATTGAATCCTTGACTTTTCTTTAGATTGACAATGGTCCCCAAATTCTTCATAATGATTTGAAATTGCAATCTTATCTTCATAGGTTTTATCTGAACCACTGGTATAGTTGGTGCTAAGGAGCATTATGTTTTACTCTAAATATCCATATCCACTAAAATCATTATTTTAAGTTACCTGTGTTCATGACAGAGACGTTTGTGCTGAAGTAACCAAGATATATTTTTTTTAAACCTTAATGAAAAGTACTTTTCTTCCCTGAGGACAAAAAATCATTTTATGAAGAATATCTTATGGGTATAAGTGTCACACCTAGTACGTGTGTCTATGAAGAGACTCAGCTGAGCAGGACACTATTGAAATAAAGACCTGGTGCCATGTAGAATCCACTGCCCAGAATAATCAAGAACAGAAAAACCAGCAAACAAAAAAAGCCCAATAGTGAACAGATTTGAAAGGGAAAAAAATGAAAACTTGGAGTAATTTATGTATCAAAGCTTGGTATTTTTCTTTTATTGAAATTTTCAGCATCCTCCTGTATCACTGTATCACTATATCACCATATTAGCAATTCTTTAACCTTTCCAGCAATCTCCATTTTTGCTGATTTATCAATTTCAATTGTGCATTCTAAAGACTTTGATAATAGATTTTTTTTTGCTTTATTTTTGAAAACAAGACTATTTTTGGCCCTGAAAATATATGTGATTAGGCTGATCCTGTCAGTGCAAATTTAGCATTCCAGAAAGGCAACATGTTGCAATTATTTACAGAATATATTTAGTAGCTATATTTAGAGTTCATAGCTGTAGTGGCTAGAGAAAGCAACACTAATAATAAAAAAATTAATCCAATTTTTTTTCAGATATGACTGATTGTTAACTGTGTTTAAGAAAGTTATATATGCAGAGCTTTTGCTCCTGAGGCTTCACATACAAACTAGAAACTGGGCATAAATGCAGGGGAGGCTGAAAGGCTGACTTAAATAGCAAAGTTAAAGGATGTATTCACAGTCCCAGAGTCCCCATGAGCATTAAAAAGTGCATCGTCTCCTATTTGGTTCTGTCTTCCAACAGTAGGACTGACAGGTTCTCTGCAATCAAGGATATGCACAATGATGTAAGTGTGGCTAAAGAGTTCAATTCATGTTGGGAACCCTTAGAAAACAACATATATAGGATGCGGTTTCTCTAAAGTTTCTCTAAGGACTTATAGCACAAAGTGACAGTAGTATGAAGGGAGAAGTTTAATATTTTTAGTCGCTTTTAGAATTTTGAAAAAATGCAATTGAGCGTTATGATACTACTGAAGATTGCATGTCATAGAATTAAACTTTAGTCAGGTAATATCACTAGCATGATATTTTCTTCTGTATAGTTAAAGCCTAAAATTAAAAATTCATCAGTAGCTGATCTTACAATATACCACTCCTTGATATAATAGGATTAACTCCTATATTGTATTCTTCATAAATAGCAGTTTAGAGCATTCAAATACCCTTTATATCTTCTCTCACTGGGATGTTCTGTTCATCCCATTATTTCCCTTTAAATCACATCATATGTGATTTTTCATTTAGTGAAATTGATCAGCTTGGGAAAAAAGTATATGAGGCTCAGAGAACTGAGATGTTTTAAAATTACACTTCAAGCACAGAAGTCTGAATGTTGTAGCCTCTTCTTCTTCCCCTGCTGTTTCACGTGCAAGAAGTGCGGGTTTGTCAACAAGTGCAGTAGAAATGCTAGTGATGAACACCTATAGTGAGCTGTTGTAGAAAAGCACCAAAATTTATCTTGTTTGTCTACCTCCACCTTCCAGCTTAAATAGCCTTTCTTGAAAGCACTGCTGAAGGCTTGCACAAAACAAAACAAAAAACAAAACAGAAACCACCACCAACAGAGGAAAATTGGTTTTTGCCCTTGCCTGGTTTCAGCTGGGATAAAGTCAATTTTCTTTCTAGCATCTGGTACAGCGCTGTGTTTTGGATTTAGGATGAGAAAAATATTGACAACACATCGATGTTTTAGTTGTTGCTGAGCGGAACTTACACTAAGCCATATTTTTCTGTTTTTTTATGCTGCCCTGGCAGTGGGTGGGCAAGGACTTAGGAGGGACCACAACTGGGACAGGTTACCCCAAATGATCAAAGGGATATTGCATACTGTATGACATCATGCTCAGCATATAAACTAAGAGGAAAGCTAGCCAGTGGAGAACACTGCTTGTGAACAGGCTGGGCATTGGTCAGTTGGTGATGAAAAATTGGTTTTCATTTGCATAATTTGTTTTTCTTGGTTTTTTTTCTCTATTTTTTGGGTTGATTTTTTTTCCCAGTTATTAAACTGTTCGTCTCACCCAGAAGTTTTCTTACTTCTAACCTTCCCATTTTCTCCTCTATGCCAGTGTCTGTGTGGCTTAGTTTCTGGGTGGGGTTAAATCACATCTTCCCTTTGACCCTCTTTTCCCTTCTAATTCTTAGGTAAATTTAGTTGTTATTTTGATGTGTGGAAACCTTTGTTTCACACAACTAACTTGCTTTTAGGCTTTAATTTATTTATTTATCCTTTTTTGTTTCTCACTCTTGGTCATACATTTATAGATTAGAGATTAAAAGAGAAAAAAACCCCTCTTTTTTGGTGCAGAGCAGATATCTAATATATCCTGTTACACTCCCAAAGTATCAAACAGTCTTTATATGAAGGCATCTAAAGAAGGCATGTTAGAATCCACAGATTTTTCAGAAAAAAAGGAAGCTGGAAAGACTAAGTGTGGATAAATCCCACCTGATGGCTTATGTTATAAGGGAAGCTATCGGGCAGGTGAGATTAATGAGAAAGCATGTATTATTTATTATTATGTCAAAGTTTTTCCTCTTGGATTTTATCCTTTTCAACTGCAACAGAGTAAAAAATACATTAATGACCATATTTTTCCTTAATCAGTGATAGGCATAATTTGCTTGATCATTTCTTTGCTGAACAAGATGTAATGCATCCATAATAGGTAAAAAATGTTCTTCAGTGCATATATTTATTCCATGGAGGGTGGGGGCTGAGGCAGGGGGGAAGAGAGAAAGTCCCTATGTTGAAATAACACAAGACTCAAAAAATAACAATTGTCTGGTATACCATAATTTGAACCCTTTGTTACTGTAATACAAGCTTTATTTATAGAATCTCATACTAATCCTTTTGCTGTCTCATAGATAAAGGGAAAAAGGGAGATATCTTTTTTCTACATTTTATGTGTGCTGCCAGCAGTTGGTATGTTTTATTCACGTGTTTTTTGGAGTTCACAAGTCAACTGCTTTGGGACATATCACAAGGTATTTTTATGATCTCAGTTAACCTCTATCAAATTTCAGTTTCTAGTACACTGAGAATTTAAAGCCATGAGAACAAGAAAGTGCTAGACTTCAACAAACTGTCACTTGTGTCTGTTTTCATTGCTCCTTCTAAATTTAATATTCAAATAACAGGGAGACATCTTTGTCTCTTTAAACTAACTCTTGCTATTATAGGCATCACAAAATCAAAGCTATCTGTCTTAAAATTGGCATGGGGACATTGGGCCAACCATCCTCTATCAAGCTTATTTGCTTTCAGTTCAATATAATCAGTGAGATGGTTAGTTAAGAAAAGTGCATAGAACTCCATACTTTTAAAATGTGATATATTGCAAACTTGCAGCTCAGAGAGATCAAAGTCTGTAATCACAGAATCTCGAAATGGCTGAGGATGGGAGGTATCTCTGGAGATCATCTAGACCATCCCTTTGCTCAAAATAAGGTCAACTAGAGCAGGTTGCTCTGCGTCAAGTTTGGGTTTGACAGTCTCCAAGGTTAAAGAGTCTACAATTTCTCTGCAGGACCTGTATTAGTGTTTGACCATCCTCACCATAAAAAATGAACTACTGCTACTATTATTACTACTAATTCTTACATTCAAATGGCTTTACTTCTATATCAGTTTGCATCCATCCACTGAGCAAAGTGTGGCTTAATCTTCCTCACTCCCTCCTATCACTTATCTATAACACTGATAAGTTTCTCCCTGAGGTTTCTCTTCCCCGGGTGAAGGCGTCTCATCTTTTGCAGACTCTCCTCCTATGTCAAACACTCCAGTCCCTTGGTCAGCTCTGAGGCCATTTGCTGTCCCTACCTTCAGTATGTCCATGTCTTTCACATAATGGTAAGCCCAGCACAGGAGCCACCAATCCAGAGGTGTCCCATTAGGGTTGAATAGAGAGGAAAGATCACTTACCATTACCTGTTACCAATTATCTGTCTAATGCAACTCAGGAGCCTATTGGCCCTCTCTGTCATGAGGGAGCAATGCTACCTTGTGGTCAGCTTGTTGTCCATAGGGACTTCCTGGTCCTTGTCTGCAGAGCTGCTTGGTGGTCATCAGTCCTGAAGCCAGTGCTGGTGTGTAGGGCTATTTCTTCCCAGATGCAGGACTTGACATTTACCTTTGCTGAAATTCCTATTGGTCCTGTTTAACTGTTTCTTTAGACTGTCAAAGTACCTTCAAATAGTGGCATGGCCAGCCGCTGTAGCAGCACTCCTTTTTGTTTTGTGTCATCTGCAAACTTGCTGAGGGTGCACTTAGTCCTGTCATCCAGGTCACCAGTGAAGAGAATAAACAATACTGGCCCTAGTATCCTTTGAATACAGCAATAGTTACCAGCCTCCTGCTGAACTTTGTGCTACTGATTGTAGCACTTTGAGTTCAACAGCTCTTCAGTTTATTTTACTCATGCTTGATCAGTTTATCTATAAACATATTGTGACAGAAAGTATCAAAAATCTTCCCAAACTCAAGATAAATAATATCCACTGCTTTTCTCTCATGCACTCTCCTTGTCAATATCTTAGGTTCTGCACAGACTGCTATCTCCTTCCTGGAGTTAATTTCCTTGACTAAACAGTTTCTACCAGTGCACACATCCTTTAGGTGAAGAGTCTACCATAGGGAAATTGAGTGGACCTTGCACAAGAAATGGTGGGGAGATAGGCTGTTTTAAGGATTGCTCTTTTTGTTCAAGAGACCTTTGGTGGCTGGGAGACTTAAACGTGTAAAAATGTGTGACAATGTGTTAGTGTTCTGTCTTTCCTTCTGGTTTGTTTTTTTGTGTGTGTGTTTTTGTTTGTTTGTTTGTTTTTCTGTTTTTTGTTTTTTTGGTTTGGTTTGGGTTTTTTTGTTTGTTTGTTTTTTGCCAGAATCGATGAAACAGGCAAACCTTATCAAATAGGTGCTTGCAAGTTGTAAAAGGGCTTCAAAGCATTCTTTCCCATGGAGTGGGGGAAGGGAAGAAGAGTGAAGGAGAACTGTAAAAAATGGCCAGAGAGCATGAGTTGAGCCTTGGATATTTAAGGCACAAAGCACAGAGCAGGTGTGTGGTTGTTTTTTTCTCACCTAGCTGCAAGTTTTGCAGTCGTTAGAGTGTTTCTGGATAAAGCTTCCTCTAAAGCTCCAAGCAGCTCAGCTCTCTGGTTGCCTGCACATATATTGAAGCATGCACTAAATACCCTAGACTCAGCAACAGGTACCAAGTAACCCCAAAGCCCCAGATGTGCGTCTTCCAGTAGTTCACCCTGGGTGGAGGCCTCTGATGGGCCAGGGGCTGTTTCTTCAGGATTGGTGCTGAGGACCATGCACTGTGGCATGTCATTTTTCTTGCTCAGCCTGTGGACACTGTTCTTGGCAGAGCTTCTGGCCCCATTCTGTGCTGACTGTCTGTGTGACTGTGCTGTCTCCGATAGCTGCACCCCCAGTATGGCAGAAACATATCATTGGCAGTGTACTGGGATACTGCAATAGCAGGACACTTGATTAGATGTCCTTCCCAGAGATCCTTGGCATTAGATCACACCCCTGCTGCAGAGGGCATGCAATTCTGTTGCTTGGCTCAAATGGGGAGAAAACGCCTTCCCACCCTGATTCTGAAGACAAGATAAATCTGAATACAAAAGCTTTCATATCCACAAGAGCCCTATTCCCTAAGTAGAAAGTGCAGCATGTGGTGCCTCTTCAGAAATTAACTAAAATACTCAGAAGGCAAATTTTATGTAAAGCTGAAAAAAATTGTTTCCCTTGAGTAGAAGGAAATCAAAGAGAGCTGCATTTAGAACTCTACACAAAAGTGTTCTTTTGCACTAAAAGATTCTGAATTCAATAACACTTTTTTTTCTCTTGGGGTAGCATATGAAGGATCATATTTCTTAAAATAAGATTCAAACTTAGAAAGTATTTGAAATTCTGTCATCTTGATGGCACTTGCAATAGAAATTACAAATTGTTTTTATTTCATCTGAATTTGTCTCCTATTCAGCCTGGAAAATATTCTTAAATACTGTATTTTTCTTTCTCATTCCATCTCCCCCTGAAAACACGGGCTTAACCTGTAAAACAGCTAAATATTCTGCTTTTTTTCTCAAACTCTGCTATAGTATTTCCTTGCTACTCAGTAGCACTTGACTGTGAACACAGCATGCTACATACTGGTATTAAACAGTCAGCAACAAAACCAAAGGCAGAAGAAGAATTTCAAATAGGTAGATTATTTTTTTCCAATCTTGAGTAGTTATTTTTCTTTTATTTTCTTTTGTTTCTCATGACACTAGTATCTGTCTAGGTAGAGCTGACATTTCTAAGCAAGAAAGGAAAACAAATATACCCTCTTTCTTTTGGGGAGAATAAAATAAAATTACTTTATTTTTTATAAACTGAAAAGATGTATTGAGAGTTCTCTCCTCTGATTTTCAATAAGGCTATTTGCAGCAGTATTTGCAGAACTCAAAAGTGCCATTTGTCTCAGGAGTACAGGAGCTACTTGCTGTAGATTGTAAACTGTATCTTGTACATCCAGCTATTCTGCTGCTGGTTCCATTTGCAAAGAAAAATTTTGCCTCTCAGCATACCACATCTATTCATTGTGAATCTAAGTGAATCTAAGAAAACTTCAAATCACAGAATGGTTTGCATCGGAAGAGACTTTAAATATCGTCTAGTTCTAATTGTCCTACCATGGGCAATGGCACTAACCAGAGTGCTCAAAATGAAGATGCTGCTATTTTTTTTTTTAAACAAAGGCAGAACTATGAATTTTGTATAAATTGGGCAATGCCATGTTTTATGGAATTGTGACTGATATGAAATAAAAGCCTTCATGGTTTTTCTTCAATGGAAAAAGATATCCATCTCTATTTTAATAGGGTATCAGCTCCAAAATATTTGATGTGGTAAGCTGCTAAAAACTTTGCCCTTAAATGCAGACAAATTTCAGTGATGGAAGTTTGTGCACATGGAAATGTAAAGAGAATTTTGTGTCTCTCAACTCTCTCTACGTCACGTATGATTTTCTCTTCTATGAATTTCTCTTCTCTTATTTTGATTTATACATGTGTCTGAACGTAGGATATACTTCAGTTAATGTCAGTTGTGCATCGGTTTTTGCCATTACTGAAGACTAGAATCAACAAGTCCCATTCTTTAAAACTAATGCAAAGGATGCTTGCTACTTTTTTCTTTTTTTTTTTGTGAATGCACGGAAATTTATATGACATAGAAGTAAAATTATGTTGTTAAAGAAAAATCCCCTCTTGGGGCTCAAATTCTTAGTTTCTGCTAATTTGGTGATTTCAGCCTGACCTCACTAAGATACTCCTATATAACCCTACCTGAGTGCCAAGCCCCTGAATATGGTAGGTAGAATTAAACAAACTGGGAGATAATACTTTTAATAGGATGACTGTATTGGCTACATTGAAATAGGAATGGTGACAGCCCCCAAAATAAAATGAAACATGTTAGTAATTATGAAAATATAGCATGTTTCAGTAGTTTGTCGATAGCTTCAGACTGCTAGAAATGGCAACACTGTAGGTCAGCAGCCTCTGACAAAATGTACTCCTTGTTGTCAGGAATATGATAGGTGTTTTGGTTGCTCTTTTGTTCTTTAAATCTTCAGCTTCTACTTGATTGATGTCAATTTTGTGTTGACACCTTAAAACATGCTTCTACAGTTATCTATTCCTCCATTGGTCTCTAGCTCCAGGTTATATGAAAATTTTATGCATTTTATTTGTTTATATACTATTTATTTTTCCTTGCTACTCTGAGAACTGCTTTTGATTACTTCTGAGTCTTTTTAAAAAAACACATAGAAAGCCAAAAAATCCACAAGAAACCCCCTCAATCATTAGTAAATAGTTTATAGGTGTGGCCATAAACCAGTGCTTTTATACATAATCCTCATCTTTTATGATCCCAGGTCCATACTCCTCTTCCCTGCACACTGTGTCTCTACTTTTCAGAGCCTCCACTATTGTACCTGGCCTCTATTATCTCTGTCCTCACACAACCCTTTATGGGATCAAGCTTGTGGAGAAAGCTCAGAAAGCAGTGGCAGTTGACACATTGTCAAGAGCTCATTAATATCTTGGGCATCAAAATGTTGATTTTAGAAGACAGTACTTGCAGAAAGTGTCTAAAGTAATACAGGAATTGAGAGTATTCTCCATTTTCCATATCACTACAGAAGAATGGTAGCCATCTTTCAGTACCCATTTCCAGGCCTTCCTGATCAGGGAGATGAATCTGAGAGGGACAAAAGAAAAAAGAAGGATAAAACATTTGCTGATACTAAAGAACAGCTTAAAACAATTCTTAAAAGAAATTATTTTATATGGTTTGCAGCAATGTGCATTTGAAGTCAAAATCAATTGTAATAAAATCCCTCTATGTGTCTGCTCTTAAACACTTCATGTTTGATCAGAAAAACAGCATCTTCATAAAAGTGCCCATAGGCATCCTTTACATTATGGAGATTTTGATACTCACTTTAAATAATTTGCTCATAAATTATGTATTTGTTCATGTAAAGATTACTTAAGAATGTAGTTTTGAACAATAGTGAATGGTATAATAATCAAGTTACAATATTCAAGCTACAAAAGATAAAGAAGTGAGTATTTAAGAGCAAGTACTAGATGGACATTAGGAAGCAGAAAGGATATCTGACTTGCAGCATCTGAACACCATTTCACTTAAAAAATCTCTGATTGAATTATGAAGAAAAAAATACTTTCATTGATGCAGAGATTAAAGATTTAGTCTAATAGGCAACATGTTTCTCATTGTCACAGTGAGAGCATACTTATATCGTATATTACTTACCTTCTATAAATCTAGATTCAGACTTTGATTTAGAGATTCTGAACAAATGACAGTGGCAAGATCATTGAGTTCTTTTAAAAAATGTCTCAATAGTCTTCCAAAATATTGCCTTCTGCCCAGGGGAAAGTACAAATTCTAGTTTGCCTAGAAAAGAAGGAAAAGTCTGGATGTTTCACATGCTTTTTAGCTCCATAAACACACAGACTTATTAAGACATAGACAATAATACATCTGAAAATATGTTATCTTACAAGATTCCTGACAGACTAATGCTTGTTTCAATCCCCTGACTTGGAATATCCAAGCTGAGAATAGCTCAGCTTGGTTCTGCTGCTGCAAATAATCTAGTTACTAGTGTTTCATGGTTTCTGCTTTTATTTCTGACTTCTCTATCTGCCACTAATTTCCTCTTCTTTTACAACATTTCTCCATTGTTTCATTACTTCTTTGATTGTGTATTTTTGTTTTTCTCCTCTTTACATTATTTATGCATTAATTTCTCTTCTGGACCCAAGAAAAATGTAAAACTGTACTGGCATACAGTAGACTGCTAAGACAGTGAAAAACAGTCAAATGGGAAGTGGAACAGGCTTTTCTTTTTTTTTTTTCTTTT
>WEIV01031093.1:50915-61748 GCA_013390005.1 Calyptomena viridis
TTTTTCTTTTTTTTTTGTATGTGTATGTATCTTCTTTTTGTGATTGTTCAGGTATGTAGAAAACTGGTAATGCTAGCTAACCTTATTCTTTTTCAGGAAAAGTATGACAAAAACTTTTGCAATCCTAGTATTGATTTTGCTGCTTTAGTTGTTTGGCAGTAAAGAAGGAGTCACACACGACTACTTAGCTTTATATTTCTGTAGTGGGAAAAGTAAGAGAATTTCTTTCAGTATTAAGTAGTAACTACAAAATCAAGAATAAAGAAGCTGCGATGCTTCTCTGGAGAATGGACCACTGACAGTATATTTTTGTTAAGGCTGGTTTTTATTCTCAAATTACTAATGCAAAGATGCAGATTCTTTGTCCTTAAACATTAAAGTTTTTGTGCTACCAGAATAATTTTTCTGTGAGGTGATGAGAAAGTGTGAATAAATAAAGCATGAGGGTTATATTGGATGTTTTAATTCAGATACAGCAGGAGGATGCTGAGTAGGTCTTAGGTTATGAACAAAGGTTTCAAGGCCTTAATCTTACACTAAATAGTCTCCTCCATAAAGGATTTTGGGCTCTGAAAATATAGAGATTGTGTGATAGAAAATAGAATAATATACCAGAAAAGTGAGAAGAATAGGGACGAATTTCCAGTAAATTCCAAGATTTTCTCTTAAAAGCCATTTGCAATTGGTGTCTTGAATGTCTTGAATCTCAGTTTGAGATGCTGATGCTCCCTCATTTAACAGTTTGCTAAGTGTTTCAAAGAAAACAAATGTCATTTTCCAACCGTGAGAGTTTAAGTTTTGTGAATATTCTGGCTATTTTCCCCATTCCATTTGAATTTGAAACTGAAGCCGAGTATCGTCTCAGTTGTATAAATAAAGGCATAAATTAGATTAAGTTAAACCTTTACCCAAAATCTGGTTATATCAGGTCTTGCACAGAACTGACCCATTCTTGCATTTTCTGCATTCTGTGCAGAAATCCTCATAAGTCACAACTTCTATTTACTACTTGCTATTCAGAATGAGTAGCACTTCTCTTGAAGCCAGACAACTGAATACTACTTTCATAATTATTTCAGTAATATTCTCATTTGAATGTCTTCAAATATTATGTTCATTAATTAAAACTACTTAGTCTATCTAAAATGAAACTATTATTTTAATGAGGAAATGTCATTTTGTATTTCAACCAAAGTTTGTATTTGTAAAACCAGCACTTTTAAGAAAATTCTTTTAACAGAATTTATGTATCTTTGTTATGAAGAGATGATTAGGGGGCTGGAGGATCTTGCTTAGGTGGAAAGGCCTGTTGGCCAATAGCCTGTTCAGCCTCAAAAAGTGATGACTGAGAGGAGACCTCATCCATGTCTATCAGTATCTGAAGGGATGGTGTAAAGGGTGGAGCCAGGCTCTTCTCGGTGGTGGCAAGTGTTAGAATGAGAGGCGACAGGTGGTAACTGATGCACAGAAAGATCCATCCAAACATGAGGAAGAACATCTTCACAGTGAGGATGATTGAGCACTGGAACAGATTGCCCAGACAGGTTGTATAGTCTCTCTCATTGTAGATATTCAAGAACCATCTTGATGCAGGATGCAATCCTGTGCAATGAACTCTGGGATAATCCTGTTTGAGCAGGGAGGTTGGAGCAGATGACCTACTGTAGTCCCTTCCAACCCTACCAATTCTCTGATTCTGCAGTTCTGTGATTCTGTTTCCAACATATAGACAATATAGATCACCATAAGGAACTACAAGAAAACAGATGAGCTAGACCTTGTACAGAATTCAGTCTTAAGTTATTAGGGCTTGTAAAAATTGAGTTTACAATGTCTTTGTAAAATGAGTATGTGATCAAACTGTTTGAGATCCTTCTGTTTTCCTCTCTGTAATCAATGTTACTTCTCTGATTTATTCAGCCTAACTCAAAGCAATTATTGTTTCTCTGTATCAGACTCTTGACCATCCTACTTCCTTTATTTCAATTCTAATTTTGTTCCTGCAGAGATTGAATGTTGAATTATCCTTACTCAAGATTAAACCTGAAAACTAGTTGCAGATTTAAAGCTTTCCATCCCTTCATTTCCTGTGATCCACCATCTCCAATTCTCAATTTCTATCTCCTCTCAAGATCTAGTCCTGGGATTTGTCATTTGTTCTCGTGCTAGTGCATCCTAAGGAAAGCAATTGCCATGTGCACTTGTACCTAGGCCATGACACACCAAGAACTCCCTCATGTATCCTCGCTACACAGAAATTGCAAACTGAATGTTGTTTCAAGGTTGCTGTTGTATGACAGACTAAGTGTGCACACTTTTTTAATTAAGTCATAGCCTTGTGCTGCAATGAGAAAGTATCACAGTGTAAACATAGTGCATAATATGATTTTGCTAGACTAGTTTATGCCAGGGCATAGATAACTTTTCTGAAACAATTATATCTATGATAAAGATCTTTGCTTATGCTGATTGTGGTTCAAACATCTTCATTGCATGGTTGACAGGATTTCACCTGTGAAACTTGCTAGTGGGAAATTTATTTCCTTCAGCAAATGGCATGTAACTGGTGAAGAAGAGAGGAAGAACTTTCAGTTTTTGTAGAGTATTGATCTGGAAAAGGCTGATAGGAACAAAATGGAATCCTTATCAAGGACTTGTTTTGCTCTTTGAAAATAACTTTGCTTGCATTTTAAGCAGCCCAAGCAGTATTGGTTGAAGGTTATTATATACAAGTTAAATGATTGCCACCTACTCTCTTGCATCTGTTTCTCTGCTCTGACAATTTTCTGTAGCTTCTTAAATAGTTTCTAAATCATTATACTTTTTCAAGTCAAGATGGGTTGTAGACTGCTTTATGTTTACAGACTGGTAATAGCATTAGTTACAAGATCTTTTTAAAGGTCATATTCAAGGCATTTTTTTAAAGAAATGTGTTAGCTTTCTATGAGCTTCACATAGAACGTAGAATTCTGATACTTAGAATGGGATTGGCAAGAAAATTAAACATGCAGCTCATATTTCATTAGATTTTGAGAAGCCTATCACATAAATGTTATTTTGAGCTGATATAACATCGAGTTTGATCTTAAAAAGACCACAAATTTAATTTATTTTTAAGATTTCTAGGCTTCTGCTGCATCATCTAAGTCTCTATCTACTCTCTCTCTCTCTCTGGAGAGCATTACTGCTAAATTTGCTGTAATGTTAAAGAGCCATACAGAGAGAAGATGCTTTCTGTGCTGTTTGTGCTGGTGAGATGTAATATGTCAAAACACTTGTAGGTGTTTGGCAAAAGCACAGCTGCAGGTCTTTTTCTTGCTCTTAAGTGGGCAGGAGAGGCAAGTTTTTTACTGCAAGAACAGCTGGCACAAAAAAAAAAATTGGAAGAGATAGAACTCTGATTGCACTAGTTGCTAGTGTTGTGCAAATATTGTTGGATGATCTATAACATGTTCAGGAGGTACTGTTTACTCTTTGGGTTCTGATATGTAGGGTGATATTAATGCAGGTGATATTTTCTGCTTCTGACAGATTTCACAAAGGGTTACCTCCAACTACTTGTGCAGAAAATCCCCTGTGTACAGGTAAGAAATTAGTGAACGGTGAGCTTGGAAAATGTGGCAATCTGAGTGATGTCACAGAATCTGTTCAATTGAAGTTTTGTTAGCTACCCAAATTAAGTTGCTGAAGTTTTCTGACTCTTTTAAAATGTGCAGCACTTAGTTATTCTTCCATTCTTATCCTGGTGGTGTTTGGGGACTGACTGAATATTCTACAACAACTTTAACATATCCTTCTGAAGGGGGCTCATGAGGAAAGAAGTAACTTCACTGATTGTTTAGCTTTGAAGTCTTGTTTTTCTGTGCTAGTATACTGATAACGAAATGGAGATAATTTCTGATGATTTTTTTAGGTATAGGGAAGAGGGTGCACACTTGGGAATGCTGCCTTTGCAGATTGTTTCTCAGCAAAGGAAATGTTTTTCAATGTGATTCAATAGAGAATTAAGTTTCACCAAAGAAGAAGAAGTACTTTAATGAAACATTACCAACTCTGTTATCTACACTTCATTTTAGGAATTTTAAGCTGTGGACAAAGGCTTGATGATTAACAAACAGAATATGTATTACGCTGGCTCTCTGTTTTTGTACAGTGCTTAGGCTTTAATGTGCTATCTTAACATATATTTTAAGACAGATTTTTGTTGTCTTTTATCTTCTACTGTCTATTCTAGAGCACCTAGATGTGGGATAATGAAACTAAGTACAGTTGTACACACTTACTGGATTTTATTTCTCACTTTGTGAGAATTCTTCACTAACTTGGTATATACTAGAGATTTCACAACATTGCAAGACTTCCACTTTTTGTGAAGGATAGATGTGGATACCCTCTGATTGTAGGTAAAGAAATGCTAAGTCAGCCTAGTAATCTCCTAGTGAGACACCCATATTTTGTATTCTGTAGTAAGAGAAAGTAAAGAGGACTGCATATCTTCAGTATGAACGAGGCTTCTAGGCTCTCTGTTTCCCATATGCCCCAGAAATAGTTTATATGTTCTCAGGTTAATAGTGGTATTATACAGACGTTCACTTCAAAACAGATCAATGTTGACTCAGTTCTGACCACGAAGAAAAATGTATTGCTGTTCTATCTTCTTCCTCTTGTCCCTTATTTTCTCTAGTATTCAGTCTACACTCTAAGTTTTGTGTTTCTGTGGTGGTATGCTGACAATAAACTGAGATAATCTCTGATATTTTCTTAGATATGAGGAAGAGGGCACACACTTGGGAATACTGCCTTTGTTGATTGTGTCTCAGCAAAGGAGATGCTTGTGAATATGATTCAACAGAATCTATTCAATACAGCAGAAATGAATAATATAGAATAGAATCTATTAAATAGAACCTCTATCTACTGCCTACTGTTCAAAATCATATTTTCTGTTGGTCCTCAACCACTGCTTAAAACAAGTTGAACTTAGGTAGCAAGCTGAAATAGGGGTAGAAAGTATCTTTTTGTTTAGAATTAACAGAATTGGAAGAGTTCTCCAATTATTTTACTCCCTTAGAAGGAGCACTCCTCATCAAAATCTTGTGTGATGGTGCTAAATAAGCAGTTGCATTTCTAACCTTAAAAAAACTTGAGGGGAAATCCATTAAAATGATTTTTGTTGTGCTAGTTTTTCCATGATAATCCTAAACAAGCATCCATCACTAAAATTAAGTGGAATATTTAAAAATCAAAGCATGAACTTGGTAAAATGACAATTTAGAAATTGCTTCTGTTCTATTGTCACAGTTCAGTGATGCAGAGAGCTATAATACCATAAGATAATATATTCCAACGCTTATATATATTTGATATTAAATAACAACTAGTGTAAAGTATACCTGAAAATATGTTAAATTCAAGGTCTAGTTTGTAAAAAGCCACATTTAACAAAGGTTAATTGAAAATTTGAAAAAATCTTTGAAAGATTGCTCAGGTTTTTTAAGCCTACAAATTAGTCATATTAATCACAGTTTCTGAGACCACCAAGCTAAATTTTTCTACAATTCATGTAAACACCCACAACAGTATTAATAATCATAACGTAAAAGCAGAATTGTTTTTTATGGAAAAGCTCTGTGACACTGGTGTTATGAGATGATCTGCAGAAAGCCAATTGCCCACAATTATGCATGTTTTTGTGCTTCTTGCTGTGCAAACATCTCAGAGGTAAATTTCAATTCAAATAAGTAATGGGCTACTTATTTCTAAACCCAGTCCTAGAGCTTCTGGGTTTAACCCTGAAAAAATCTATCAGCATAATATAAAGCTGCTTGTTTTTTACTTTATGATTTAAACTTCACTCTGTTTGTATAAATGAAATTGTTAAAACCCTTGGCAGTTTAAAATAAATCATATTAATGTGAGGTGCTTTTTTTTTGTTTGTTGCTTGGGTTTTTTGCCATTTAAATTACTTTATATGAAGAATACAAAGCCCACTTCAACCTGTTGAAGTACCACCAAAAAAATAAATCAACAAAACAAAACAAAACAAAAAAATCCAACCCACAAACAAAACATTTTGGAAAACCAGAAAAAATCATGGGAAATCATGAAAACGAATACGTAGAATTTTTGGTTGTATCTTGATTCAGTTTAATAATTATAAATTACACTTGTCACTATTAAACTAATTTTTTGAAAATGGCTTTATTTTTTAATTTCCTAGTCTAAACATTCTTGTTAGATAAAATTTTTCAAGACTATGCTTTTCTGAATCTTAGATATTTATGCTTGTTATATAAAGAAATTAACACTGAATTTTATTTCAGGCTGGTCATTTTCAGCATTAGATCTTTCAAACTCTACTTTGCTAGACAGACTTATTTCATAAGGAACTTTTTTTACATATTTGGGAATGTATGATAGATGGCTGCTGAGAGAATTTAGAACTGGAAATCTTAATAAGTGAAAAAGAAAACATTACCCAAATTCTGAGACTTACTAATTTTCTTCTTAATTATGTTCGTATTGATTTTTTAAGGGAATGCTAGCAGTGCAACATTAATCATCAAACTCACTATAAGAAGTCACACCACAGACAAAAGTGAGAGGTGAAACTGGCTTCAGCTATGTTAGTGTTTTGCTTTAGATTAGAATTGTGCTTTTGCAGCAAATCTGATTCTGTCTGCTGACTGAATTTGGCTCAATCCTATTAAAAACTTAGTGTGCAAAATTGATTGCTTCTAGATGAAACTGAACTTGAACATGTACTGAAAGAATTCATCATCATGGCTAAGCTTCACGAATGAAGATATGGGAAGGGCTCTACCCACACTTGCTACAAGCGCACTGGTGGCTAAAAAGGCCGATGCGGGATAGACAAGTTTGGGTACAAAAGGCACAGTGGAAAGTATCCTTAGGTGGTACTGACGAGGCGTGATTCTTTCTGTGATGTCTTTTCTCCTCAAGGCTAATTCTATGTGAGTTTTCAAAGGAGGCAGCAGCATTATAGATGGTGTGTCTCCATGATTCCCGATTTGAGGCCAGAGCGGACCACTGATGGTGGTCAATATGGCCAAAACTGAGGTGTTGTTTCAGGGAGTCCTTATATCTCCTCTTTGGGGCTCCTCTATTGTGGTAGCAATACTCAAAGAGTTAATATGAAGTTAATGAGTTTTTCAGTCTATTGGACCAGACTGCAGCCAGTTGAAGTAACAGGCCTGAAAGGCAGATAGTGTGGACATCAGGTCATTGGCATCAGCTTTGACTGTCCTGCAATATTTAGTAATATAGGGACAGCTTATTATCTGTGGCATGATTTCACTTTCAGACTGATCTTTTATATTTAAAGGCATTCACAAAATTGCACAAAATAATGAATGGTGGGAATGGATAGTGTAAGAAGTTGCATATCAGAGAACTGCATTAAGAATATGGTAATGAACTATGGATTATTCCACCTGAAGTTTAGCAGAAGCTTTCAACTCACTGACACTTGCTGGCATAAAACTCGGTGAGCTTTAAGAAGGGGATTTGATGGCCCCATGAACACATTGTATTAATTTATGCAATAAAAAGGCTGCAAGAAATTTTGTTACTAACTAGTGTGTTTAAGGGCAGAACAAGTCAAAGGCTAAATAAGAATGGAAAGCAAAATTGTCTATTATCCTTAAGCAATATACTGAAAAACAAAGCAATTGCTTTTATTGCACTTGTCTTTTTTCCTGTCTTTGTGTGGACATGGGCAGTGATGAAATTTCAGGAAGCTGCAACACGGCTAACATGCATTTTATTTTCTGGTTTTGTCTCAGACAGAGGAATTCTTGGAGACTTAATATGACCAGTTAAGGTATGACACTGAGCGAAAGAAAATGTGGCATGAAGGGTGTTATGTTGACAAGAGGAATAAATGAAGAATGGCTATAGGAAGAAAAAGGTCAAGAAGTAAAAAAAGAAGGTGTGATCTTTTCTGTAGTTTGATTTTTTTACTGCTACATTAATCCATTACAGTAATGCATTAGTGGGTTTGATATTAATTGCTTCCCACATATGTGCCAGATTAATTCAAAGAAAAAAAAACCAGTAACACTATTTAAACCCATATAAATATTAAAATAAATAGCTTTGAGAGTGTGACAGGTTGACCCTGACTTGGTGCCAAGTACCCGGACAGTCTCTCGCCCCTTACCAATAAGATGACAAAATCGTGGGTGTTAAGATCAGGCAGTTTAATACAAGCAAAGAAAAGATTTGCGCGCGCAAGAAGCAAAGAGAAGGCAGATCTAATCTCTACTTCCCATTCAACGAAGGCCAGGTCGCGTCCTGAGAAGCAGGGCCCTACGCGTTGGTTGTCCCTTCAGCAGTCAGCCATCGGAGAACAACCCCGTGCCCCCACCCCTGCTGTTCTTTTATATCTGAGTTGACGTCATATGGTCTGGAATATCCCTTTGGTCAGTCTGGGTCACCTGACCTGCTCGTGTCCCCTCTGCCTCTCCCTCACAGCAGTCAAAACAGTGGAGTGTTATCTTCTAGCACTGCTAAAGCTGCTGAGGCTCGGATAGACCCAGTACAGAGAGCTAGGTAGTTTTGGTATTTACATGTATTTACATATGCAATAATGTTCCATTATGCATCTACTTGACAGCCTCCTCAGATGATATTTACAAATATCTGACCATTTTCTTGACATTTAGCAAGGAGTTTGCCTTACTATGCCTGTATTTGATAGAGGTTTTATGGCTTCAGAGAAAATTAACATCGAGAGCAATTCATGTTACCTTTTATTCATGGACAACCACTTTCCATTGAAGTTGTATTGCTCTTAATATTACATGGAAGTACGTGCAGCATTTTAAAGTTGGGGGTTTTTTATTTATCCACTGTAGCTCTAAATGTTAAGCACTTCATGTTTAATGCCTGGTTTCCTACAGGGAGTTTGAAAAGCATGGTCTTGTAGTGGAGAAATCTGCTGGACCGTAACTTCCACATGACCAAAACTGAACTCATATTTCAGCTTCAATAGCATTACTACTGTAAACAAGACTAGTGAAATCTGGCTATAAACTGAAAAAGATAAAACATTTTTGTTTTCTTTCAATTATCCTTTTCCTTTTGTGAAGTTGCAAACAGATGTGAGAACCACAGCCTTCTTCCCATGACACTAAGTGAGCCAGTGTTTTTGGGAAAATCCCATGCAGAGGAGAAATCCTCTATCCAGTGTATAGGAAAGAATCAGCAACCCGGTTTACTATTATTCCAAAGAATAAAAATATTAGGAAATTTTTATTTTTACATTTTCTAGATAGCAGGACAAGAGGAGATTATTACCGAATATATTGTGAGAAGTAAATTTGGGTGATAAGTTATGCAGTGCCTATATGATCTATCTGGACCTTTTCTGGACAGCTCTTTTAGAAATTACTACTTGTCCAGGTCTTTTTTATAAAGTACAACCTCTGTCAAGAGAAGTAACTCTGTTTACAATTCTAACTGCAATTGAGAGTAATTGGGGAAAAGTAAAAAAAGAAAGAAAAGTATTAATTATAGAGCTAATAAATAGTTAAAATGCAGAAAATTTCCACAATTCTATAAGATTTTGTAGAAGATAAAATACGTTTTCCTTGTTAATAAAGGTTTATGAATATATAACTGAATAGTAAAATCACCAAATAATATTCGATTTTCTTTTAACCATCAAATGATGCACAATCTAGCCTTATGCAGTCAAACAGCTTCTGTAATAGTGTTTATGTTAATGGATCCAAATTGTAATATATGCATATTTGTAAATTTGTAACCTCATAGACATGAAATGGTTTTGAGTTTTCTGCACTGGTAAGTTAGCAAAATGTATTGCTCTGTATTTTGTCTGTTTTTTCCTTTTTCATAAAAGCATAAAAAACAATCAAGAAATATATTAGACTAGCAGAGCTTGGGCACAACTTTATAAAACATTTCTTTCATGCAAGTGTTATGGAGACGTTTGAGACACCTTAGTGTGGGGCTTCTTCCCCAGTGGATCAGTGTGAGCATGAACTGGGATAATGGAGGTTGAGGTTCAAATCCAGCTATTGTTTGAGGCACTTTTTCACCTTCTCATGGATAATTTTAACTTTCAGATCATCTTACTGTCTAAGCTGTTGAAGAGAACTGCAAAGATTCAAAACATTACCCTGTAGTCAGTGAGGTTGCATCTAAGTTAAACACTCTGAACAGTACAAATAAGTATACTGTATTTTTTTCAGAGCTGCATGGAAATTCCTAATGTGACATTGCAAAAAAAACCATAAACATGCTCTAAATCTTTTTTTAAGGTGTCTTAATTTTGTGGGGGATAGTCTGTCATTAATAGGAGCAGATGTCCTACTTCTGTTCTTCCCTATGGCCTACAAAACAAATCACAGTGTTGTGTTGTACCTGTTTACTATTATGCCTACTGAATATTTACTTCTTTCAGATGGACTTTTGCAGTTAAATGTCACAGTCCAAAATGACATACAGTAAAACACCCTTCTGGATGATACAGGCTCAGGCTGCTTCAGGCAAGAAGAATTCAAATCTGATTTGCTACACTTCATTTTACAATTTTACTCAAAACCCTACTGGTCTGCAAGCATCACTTTTTCCTGTTTTGTGGCTTCCAAATAAAAGGATTGACCTAAATGACCTTATTCATCATATCTTTCATGCCTTAACCCTCTGACACCCCAGGGCCTTTTAGGATGTGCCTAAATGATTCAGTATAGCACTGAGCGTGGAGAAGTATACTAGTACACACAGAAGGAGCTCTGTTGATGTGTCTACTTCTGACCGAGCGATTTTTAAAACACCACTGTCAAA
>WEIV01031093.1:61759-76391 GCA_013390005.1 Calyptomena viridis
TAAATATAAACATTCCTGCTTACATTGAGGTATCTCAGAAGCAGCTTTTACCCAAAATAAAAATAACCAAGTTGAAAATATTGACCCCCTTGTCTTTGAGCAGCTCACTTTCCATGTAGTATAAACGCAGAAAATGCTTCCACAGTCCAGGTTTTCTTTAAAAACACTTCAATACTCACTGTAACCAATGACATTGTCTGTTGAGGGTTGTATAAGACCAACTGGTTACCATACATACAGATACAGACCACCCTACAAGTATCTCTGGTACAAATACTCTATATTCCATTGTGTCCTCTTCAGTCCTTGCTTTATTACTAAAATATCTTGAAATGATAGGTTTGGTTTCCACTATAGACATTTCCAGTAAGCTCACTCTTGTGATTTGGCTGATTGCAGTGCTGATGGATGTGGAGCTTGTTGGCTCTGGTACAGAACAAGGGGAGTGTTGTTAGCTGAAACCATTCTCCTGACTGTGATGTGTTGTTTCCAGGGCAGAAACACTGGTTTTGAATTGTTTTGTTATAATGGTATCTTTCACAAGAAATTAATTATATGCAAGCAGAGCAATGATAATGTGTGACAGTCATGGCTGCTGTTATGCTGCTCCATTACATCTCGTTTTCAGCAATGAACATGAATTGTGTTTGTGCCAGTTTTTCTATGAAGCATGAAACTGGCTCTGGCAATGACAAGAGTCTGCATTTTTTTTAAACTCAACTGTTTTTAATGTCCTGAAGTTTCAAAGTTTTCTTGTGAGAAGAGAGCAGAATGAAAGATTTTCTTATTGATAGCTACAGGAAATCTCTGCTGAGCCAGGGTGCACTGAGACAGCAGATAAGACACAGATGTTTACAGAATGTGACTTATCCTAAGGAAGACAAATGGCCTTGTAAACTGGACATCTGGCTCAGATTTAAGAGACCTGGGTTCAGTTCTGCCATGGATTTTCTGGAGCAAATTGTTTAATCTCTGTACTTTGGTACCTCATCTGTTAAATAAGGTAGAACAATCCTTTTTTCTGATGCAGCTAATGGCTATTTAGGGCAGAGATTGATCCTTCTTCTCTGTTCCTACAGCACTAAGCACAAAAAGATCCTGGTCCCAGTGGGGCCCATCAGGTTCTGCTGCAAAGCAAATGAGTGCTAATTTTAAAGTTATGCTGAATATAGTGATAATTAAGTGGTCTCTCTCTTTTTTTAAATTTTTTTAATTTATACAAATAACAGTGTATTCTGCACTTTAGAAAAGCGAAGTGTGTGGCTGTGAGTAATTTATTAGAGGGGATAAAGGGAAAAGGACTAGCTGAAAAGATGGAGGTAGAATATGCAGTCTTTTATGCTGAAGCTATTTAAGAATTTAAATTCAGAAGGTTTTTTAATGGTGCAGTAATGATACCTGAAATTGTGAGCTGGCTGAAGCCCTAGGCATGGACCTCTGCCCACTGGCATAAAAAGCCATCTATGACAGAAAAACAGAGACAGGGAATCTGGGTAGGGAAGAATTGCATATTGCACACTGCTATCACTGCTGGATAGATCATGGGCCTGCTGGCAGACTCAATTGAGAAACTGTTAAAAACAAACTAAAAACACAGCACTCAAGAGCAGAGAAACTGTTTGTCTTACAGGGAGAAGCTTTGATGTAGTATTTATCAAGAGAGTTAGGAAGCCTGGAAGAACCCAAGGGCATAATTTTCTGCTTTTTTGACCTTTTTTAGGACTATTTCTAAGAGTCATTTATAAAGTGTCACAGCAAAATATTGGGATTCAATTTCAGAGGTTTTTATTGAAATAAGGAAGTCAAAACAGAATAAGGAAATTTGCTTAAAAGCAAATTCACTTAAAACTTTTATGGATTAAATTTCTCAGTCTAATTTTCATTTACCAAGTAATGAAAACATTGAGGGGAAAAAAGAAAAGGCTAACTTCTGCAGAACCACCTCTGTATATAACAGAAATCAGTTCTGAACGGCTAGAACTGGGAGAAACACTTGATTTCATGAGAGTTGATGATAGAATCTGAACTGAAAAAAAACCTTTTGCATTTGCAATTTTTTGTGCTCTTAGAGCAAATTCAGGCAAGGCAGACTAATGACATGTGACAACCACCAGTAAAACTAAGGGATCAAACTGATTTGTTACAGTCTTGAAGATGCAGAATATTTGTAATAAGGTTTTGTCTCTGTAACCATCCATCTTTCACCTTGAACACTGAAGACAGAGGTACGTCTTTAAGAAAATGTTGCTATAGTGCCAATGAAGGATGGATCCACTTTGCTACATTTTACTTTGTCTTGTGTAATATTAGCTTATAGCTTTTATTTGGTAAGAGAGAAAATCAAGATTTTTAAAAATTAATAATTAGCTTTTTCCTGCCATTTATGCTTCTATTTAATTATCCATGTATTGAGCAAAAGCAGTACAGGAAGAGTATTTGCTTAACAGGAAAGGAGAAGGCACATGTTTTTTTCAGACATTTCCATGCAAAAAGAAAGATTTCTTCCGTTATTAAAAAAGGAACAGGAGTGTAGGGCAGAAGGTCTGGTGTTGGTTTATTTTAAAATTTGAATGAGTTTTTACTATTTTTAATTTTAAATATTTCATCAGCTTAAGAACCCCATCTGTCAGTTTGGGATCACAAAGAAGAGAAAAAAGTTAAATAAGAGTATTTGAAAGCAAAGCAGTACACGACATTGCTAACTGTCTAGATCTCTTTGTTCTAGAATCTACAAAAGTTAAGATTTAAAGTTTGTTTAGGAAGTTTATGCTGATAGAAATCACTTTCACAGATGGCAGTGGAGAAAAGAGGAGGGCATGGATGATTTCGGTATGGTAAATCACTTAGGCCACTATGTCTGAAAGATTGTTTGTCTACACCAAATATTTGGAACATGTAAACAGATAGGAAGAGAAAATATATAGATCTGTAACAGGTTGACTTTGGCTGGATGCCAAATGCTCTCACGGTCTCTATCTATCGCCCCTCCCCTTTTCCCAGCTAGGCAGGGGGAAAGGGAATAAGGTGAAAACAACTCGTGGGTTTTGAGATAAGTCAGTTTACTATAAGAAAAAGCTTGCATGCACATAAAAGCAAAGCAGAAAATCTAATCTCTGCTTCCCATTTGCAATGATGTCAGCTCACATCCTGAGAAGCAGGGCTTTCAGCACATTTGGTTGTTTTTTCAGTGAGAAGATATTGGAAACAATGAATGCCTCTGCCCTCCTGCTCCTTTCCTTAGAAGTCCTTTCCCAGTGGGACCCCACGGGGGTGTACTTGGTGGGTAATGTGGGAGGATGGGGAGATGCACTATGTGCCTCAAGGTGATTTAACCCTGGGGGAAAAATAATCTGTATTGTAAGTTATGTGTTGCAGGAGGTACAGTAGCAGGATAAGGAGGAAAGAATTTTGCGAGAATAAAGGAATCAGTGCCCAACAGTCAATGGTGCTAATTCTTCTGTCCTGAGTACCCATGTCAACGGAATGAAGCCCAAGACCTGGAGGAGTGGAAGAAGGCCACAAAATAGGGAAATAACATCTATCTATGAAAGTGTGGGAGATAGTGAGAAGATGTGTATGTGTATATGGTAGCAGAAGATATACTATCTGGTATCTGAGTATGATGTCTATGGTATGGAATATCCCTTTGGTCAGTCTGGCTGGCCTGCTTGTGTTCCCTCCCAGAATTTTACCCTGGCCTGATGCTGCACTCACAGAAGTCAAAACACTGGTATGTTATCTACCAATACAGAGCACAGCACTGTGAAGGCTGCTATGGGGCTAAATATTGAATGCATATGTAACCTATTGCGCCTCAGTGGAACTTTTGTTCACAGTCTGCATTTTAGCTAACATAGATAACATGAATGTATATAGTTGGACAGATATAATAACTGGTTTGTTTTAAATGCAGATCCCCTGCCCAAACATACATCATTATTCTGTTAGCTAAACAGTATTTCA
Organism: Calyptomena viridis; assembly: GCA_013390005.1. Classification (NCBI taxonomy): domain Eukaryota; kingdom Metazoa; phylum Chordata; class Aves; order Passeriformes; family Eurylaimidae; genus Calyptomena; species Calyptomena viridis. The sequence continues at coordinate 65,723 of WEIV01031093.1, forward strand.
TTAAAAAGTTTTCAGAGTACAGGATAAGCCTGAAGGGCCAAATTATTGCTAATGTACAATAAATCCTCCTCTTTATCACTTTTATAATTATAGTGAGAAATACTGTTAGTGCTTGTGAGATTTAAAAACCTCTCTACAATCCTCTGTGGTGTAATTCTCAATTTCTCTGCTTATGTTCAGGGTGAGAAAGCTTGAGCAAGTTTTAAGGTGACAGTCATAGTAAGTGCAGGTAGATAATGTTATCTGCCCACAGGGCTAAATATACCTCTGGGAAACACATCTCAGTTGGGAATTTGGGCTTTTGATTCAGGATTCAGACAGTAAACAGGGGCATCTACTTCTAATGCTGCCTAGGTCTCCAGTTTCTTGTGGCAGAAATTGCCTGAGTGCTCAAGCACAGATTTAACTGCCCTGTTGAGAAGATAATGTTCTTCTTCCAGCTGAGTTCTCTTGTTGTATGACTTTAGACAGATAGCTGCCCAATTCTGTCTAAATCCCTAAAGAAGGCTACAAAGCAGGTCATTGTGCTGATCCACACAGACAGCTGCATCAGACAGTAGGTGGTAGAAAGCAGCAGAACAAAGTGACTTTTTACAAATATTTCATTGTTGTTTTTCTGCAGCAGACCCATTTTGTTCTGAAATAAGTCGACCTCCATAAACCAGGAGAAATGCTTCAGCATCAGGACTGTGGGATATTGGAGACATATGAATTCATAACCCTTGGCTTGAAGTTACTCTATCATATGCTGAAGAAGTGGATTCCCAGTAAGGAGTGCTAGCCAAGGAGATGTGGATGTAAAATACTACCAAGCATGAGGTCTGAAGCTGAGTTTTTCTCAAGCAATTTGTCCTTGCCCACTTGCCTTCTTTCCCTGTGGCTCTTAAATTCCCAAATGTAATTTTGCTCAGATTCAGACAGAGAGATGAAGAGTCTTCTCCATTTTTTTCCTGCATGTGTTAGAGTCTTGTACTAAGGTCTAATTCTTCCTTAATATTTTTCCAGTAAAGCAGTGGATTAAATATAGGAAGAGATCTAATGTGGAGGCAATGACGTGGCTTAATAGCTGAGCTAGCCATACTTATTTCAAACAAGTCCAGAGAAACTTTTTACACTTTCAGGTAAGTCAAACCAACCAACAAACAAACAAACACAAAAAAACAAACCATTTCACTATTTCAAGTGTTGCAATGACAAACAAAAGGAACTGTCCTTAATAAAATACTGCATTATACCTTCAGGAAAAAATACCTTACTGATTTGTCATCAGAGCACAGCAATATGGCATTTATTTCCTCTCTCTAAAGTGTCAAGGTATCATGGTTTGACTCTGGCTAAAAGCTGAGAGCCCACACATAGATCTAAAATTTCTNGGCCACCAGTCCTCCCAAGAAATGCTGCTCTGCTACTCAGCATGGGTCTCTTCTTCCCATGACCCACACCCACAGGGCTCTATCAGGCCCCTCTGCTCCAGCAAATGTCCCACAGGACCACAGCCTCTCTCCTCCAGCACTTCTGCTCCGGCGTAGAAATCTTCCAATCTTTCCATGGGTGTGCTGCAAATCCTTGCTCCAATGATCCCCCACAGTTTTCCTGGGGCCCTATTCCAGTGTTTAAGGCATCTTCTCTTTCTCCTCTCTCCGACCTTGGTGCTAATCAAACTTCCCACCCTCCTTTCTCTTAAGCGGCCATGATGTTCTGCACAGCTTTTTTTTTCTACTCCTTCTTAAACATGTTATCACAGAGGCGTTGTTGCTTGACCTTGGCTAGCCTAGAGCAGAGAAAAACTCCAGCAGCTTCTTAAAGAAGCCTCTCTCCTAGCCCCCCCCAGCTAATAAAAAACTCTTGCTACTTAAAACCACAACACAAGGGCAGAACATCAGCTGTGAACATCAAAATCAGTGGAAATGTATCATCTTAAAAATTCATCTAAGACTCTGGACCTTAATTAGAAATGTTATTAGAGCCCTTTTATTTTCAGTTATCTTTCAGAAAATCTGGCAATTTAGGGTTAACATTCTATAAAAACCTATCATTTTCCTCCTTCCACTATCCTCCTTTGCAGAAGCAGCCTGACTTGCTGTACAAATGTCATTAATTCCACAGGGAGCTTCAGACCTTTGGATGTCACAAAACAGTCTATTATTTAGTGATGCTATAAGATAATCTTTTCAACTCCTGTTTTCTAGCCAGAAATCTCAAAGATGAACCTATAAAGAACAGATGCCAGTTTTCAGTCACTCAGGAATTCTGTCAGTTAAGTGACTTTTACCTTTATCCACTGGGACTTTGATTTTTACACATAGATATCAAGCTAAAAAAAAAGAGTGCTCTCACTGACAGGTTTCATAAAAGTTTGTTTCTTTTTTCTTTTCTTTCTGTATTTTACAGTTCAAAAAACACCCTGTACCTTCATCTGTCTTTCATTTTTGCAATGAGTGTTACCAAGAACAATTTAAAATAAATTCATAACACAGAGCTGTAAGTAATTAAAAATGAAAGCTGAAACAGAAGGATCTCGCAGTATAGTCACATTTCCATTTCTCCTTAAATAATGCCGTCTATGTGCAAGAGTTCTGTCTGCAGCAAATGTTCTTTTTGCACAATGTGAGTTATAATAACTTGTTCAAGTTGAAGTTGCCTTTTTCAGACAATAAACACTGGACATATTTGTTCCCCAAAAGGCCAATCAAAAAAAAAAAAAAAAATTAACAATGTTACTGAGGCATGGTTTGTAAAGCTCCTTCAGGTGTAACTGGTTTTGATGCAAAAGAAGTGAGAAGCACAGTGGAACATGACAGCTCAGACATATTTTTCCTAATGCTGGGCTGAATAAAGAATATCGGATCTCTGAGCACAATCCAGAGTAAATAAAAGTATTACTAGCTACATGAGAGCTTAGACTGTGTCAATGTGGATGTCATATCATGGTGTCAGTTCTGTAACCGCCACAATTTAGTGTTGCTGCTGCCCATAACACTGTCAGTGTCCAGTATTCTCAGTGGAGTTAAGGAAGTAACAGAGAAACCAAGAGCAGAAGCAGACAGTGCATTGTGTCCTCATCACTTCTCAAATCAGCATGACTTCTCATAGCAAAATGGATATTTACAGGAGGTAGCCATCAAAAAATAACATACATGTAATCTCTATTGAGGGCCAGGAAACACATTTTCTTCAGTAAAGTTTTGTTTTAATTTTAATTCCAAATAGGTGCTTTAATAAATTTTCAAGCAAACAAAGTACAAGAGAATGCTACACATTTTTGTGACCAGTATTTTCAATAGGGCACAGTCTCTCTCAATATGACTTGCATTTTTTGAAGGATCTTAAATTTTGCCACATAGGAAGTTACAAGGTTTCTTTAAGAGACCATGATCCTACACAAAATGATCATCTACAGAAAATCATAGTTTCAAATAACCAGGTGAAGTTATCATCCATCCTACTGGTTTCATTATTCTTTGTCTCTGTGTGATCTTGTGAAGTGGAAAAACATCTTGAGTCAAAATCTTTATTGGATTTGGGAAATATAAAAATCAATGCTTAACGCAGTTCATTAATCAAAAATCTTGCTAATAATACGTTCTCTTTTAAATCTAAATATTGAAAAGTCTTGCTACTGTTTTAAAAATTGATGAAAAATATTACACTAATATTTCAATAATCTATTAATGAAAGTTAAAAAACAATGTACACTGATTCATTTTTGTTTTTCATTTGTTTGTTTGTTGTTTGTTTTTTTTCTTAAGGAAATTAAGAATATTATGGAAATGATTCTAGTCAAGTACTGGAACTATTGATTTTGGGTTTTTGTTTGTTTGACAGTAGTAAAATTTGTTTCTGTAGTATATTTCCAGGAAAAAGAAATACTTTTACAAATTACTTTAAGCTCTCAAATGGCACTCTGCTGGATTTGAGAGTAGCTTTCCTGATTTTATGTTGAATATGTTAAACGAACCAATAGTAACCCACTCACGCTATAATTTAGCAAAACTAGGAAGCATGCACCAATGGGCTTCTTCTTGAGAAATCAATTGAAATATGAATCTCTGCCTCTTCACTTTGTAAATCACTATGTTTATACTGCTGTGCATAGTGGCAATCAAAAAGCAATGCCATCTCAAATGCGAAACTGCCATGACAACGTATCACAAGTTTAATCTAATTTAGTGATACATTCGTCCTTCTTATAGCTAAAATACACTTACTGGAGTCAGCAGTTTCCACAAGTGGATACGCGTGTAATAATATGTGAAGTTTGAATAAGCCTCTTAATATCTAGGCCCTGGTGGTTTTAATGCATTCACTGAGCAGTCCAGAGAGCAAATGAATTATGCCATCAGATCAGATTCTGTAGTAGATCCACAGTGTCCTGGAAAGGCATATATTAATTATAGTGAAAAAAAACCCCCAAAACAGTAAACCAAAGAAACAACAACAAAAAAACAACAAAAAGCAGGAAGAGGTGATTATCTTCCTTACAGCTGCTAAACATAACCACTTTTCTGGGCATTTTTTTATCACACATCTTACACCCAGATACGTTTCATATGTCTACTTGAAGGTTAAGTTTCGTTAGAGATAATAGTTCATGTTTGACCAAATCAAAAAAGCATGAAAAATCAGAAAAAACTAAGAGGCAATGTGTGACAGTTCACAGCCTCGTGGTCATAAAATGAATTATTGTGATGCATTGTGCAGACTTGAAACACTAGTTACATTTTGTTCAACCTGAAACAATCAATTTGAATGACAATGAAAACCCCATGAAAAATTGCCCCTCATGAAGTGTCAGTTTGACTTTAAATTGATGCTGTATGCTTTTTAACTATTCAATGACTGTAAGTTTTGTATGATCCTAACTGTGATATTTGTTTTCAAGAGTGAGCCTTTATCAGCTTTATTCACTTTTGAGACTCACTAAACAGACATTTGTTACTGAACAATGGAATAACAGGGAAGATAACCTCAAAAATACCAGTCAATTTCAATTTCTGTCTTTTTAGGTTTACTAATGAGTATATTTTGCTATTCTATGCCCTTGTAATTGTGGAGTTGCTGAAGACCATATTTGCTTCTGTATTTATTACCTTGTTTGTCGCATTTTCCTTCATCCTTCATTATTCATTATTCATTATTATAACCTCCTATTTGTACTCCCTTGTTTGTAATTTAGCCTTTCTAAAGGCTGCACTTTGATTTTCTCAGTCACCAGGAGATATGTTCAGTCGCTATTCTCACATTTCAAAAAATATGTTCCTATATTATTCTGCCTCACATTACTTTTCACAGATGTCTGTAGAATTAATTATCTCCTATACAAAGAAGTTTAAATATTTCCTAAATCTTTACAAATATTTTCTAATCCTAATCCTGTGTCTGTGTCACAGAAGCCCTTAATTTTGTCAGATTTTCTATTTGCAGTGAGAGAGGTTTATCCGTTTGATGTGTAATAAATTTGCTGTAGTTTACTGTTGTACGTGGAGCCAAGAGAAAGTAGGTGATGTGTTCCAAATATGGAAAGTATTCTCCAAAGAAGGAATAGCAAAGTCATTTGGATAAACTCTTGTGTCTAATACTCTTGAGAGAGGGACTCCATACTTCAGTGTTATTGTTTTGTGTTCTTGGATGTAGAAATTTTCCAAAAATCATTGCCTTTCACTTTAAAAGTTTTCTTTCCCCAAAAGAAATACTTTGTAATGAGAATTTGGCAATTGTTTTTCAGACAACTTTATTTTCCAATCTTTACCTCCCTTGGTGCAACTTGAGCCCATTTCCTCTCATCCTATTACTTGCTATTTGAGAAGAATATGTAACAGTTCCTCTAGAATTCTAGCATGAAGAAAAGTAGGCATCTTTTGACCTCCTACTTACAAAGCTCTTTTTCCCTGTTTGGCAGCATGATCCATCTTCTGTGGTTATAATTCAAGCAAAGCTATTTAGACATCAGTGGTCATTCTGGCACAGTCCCAAAATGGTATAAACGGAAGCCTTGCAAACTTTAAGCGGAAAAATAAATCAAGGTATCAATAAAGAGATGACAAAATAAAAATTATGATGTACCAGCGCATGGAATATTGGTTAAAGATTGGTGTGTTTCAAGACAGCTATTGCAGAAATAAAAAGGTCAAGGGGAAGGCAATTAAAATGATTAGAAATATCTCACTTTCAAAGGGATGCCAGCCTACAAGACTGTGATGCTTGTAATACTCTCTTGCTTGGGGCTAGAGATCACAGAAACTAATCTATAAAAGAACAGATGAATGACTGGCAACTAGCTAGTATTAATTTTCATAACATCACAAGCAATCTTCAGTCAGGAGCTGATCTGGTTTCATTCTTCTTATATAAGACCCCTGAGCTTGGAGTTTCATGTCCCCAGAGCAACCATAGACATCTGTACATACACATGTAGAAAAAAATGTTTTTCAGATGTCCGCAGTTGGAAATTTTCAGTTCTAATAAATAGGATTATTATTTTTATTAACATAGAGCACTAAGGAATCACAGAGATTAAATTATACAAGTAACACTTTATTTTGTCCAAACAAGTAGTGTTACTCGTGGGTAATATTCATAAATCAGTATTGATTACAGTTCTGCTTCTGACTAATTAGATCTACACACTTTCAGTTAAAATGTCATGAGTGTAACAGATACAAGTACCCTGCAGGAGTTCAGGAATAACCTTTACTTTATTATGTTGCCTGTCCAATGAAAATTTCTTTCTTTGGAGAAATCAACTCTACTGCCTCAGGTGACTGCAAAATTACCATACTCCATTTTGTAGCACTATGCAGACCATTATTCAAACAGAATTATTGAATGGAGAAAAAACAACATCATTAAACATTAAAATATTACTGAAGTTCACAGGTGAGAAAAGTAGAGGAATGGGAAAAAAATGAAAAGTAGAAGAAACTTTTACTCATAGTGAGCTGTGCCTGAACCAGAATGTCTTTGGTGAGTTTCTTTGATTAGAGAGGGAAGCTGATTTAAGATATCTAGCTAATTGAAACATTTCTCTTTCTATTTGTTGTGAGATAAGTTTTGGTGTCTTTACTGTCCCATCTGTGGTTTGATAATTCACTTCATTAATTCTGACTGCTCTAGCCTAGTTTTTCTAGTTATCATTTTAGCTAGAGGTTTTTTTTTCATGGAAAAACATGTGCATTTACTGATGTATTTGAGGAATAAATTTTATAAATTTTAGAATCTCATCAGGTATTAATTTTTTTTTTTAATAGGGATAAGGAACTTGTCTGTATGATGAAAAGGAATGTATCAATGTTGTCAAAAAGGGAAAAAATTAGGCTGCGAGAAAGATAGAGGTTAAACCACCATGGCATAGGGCAGGGAAAGAAGGATAACAGACAGAACAGAGAATATGCAGAAGATTCATTCAATGATAGGGAATAAAAAGTGTTCATATGGCAGCTAGCTGAAGTAAATATCTCAATTTCACGATTTAATAACTTCGAAAAGGGGAGGGAAAGGGGGGAAAGGGTGTGCTTCACTGCATTCATTGATAACAGCCAGCAGAGCTTCATGAGAGGAAAGACCATCTGATTTCCTTTTATGACAAGGCAACCCACCTAGTTGATCAAGGGAAGCCACTGGATGTAATCATTTTGGATTTCAGTAAAGCTTTCAATACTATCTCTCACAGTATCCCTCTGCACAAAATGTCCAGCACACAGCTGGATAAACACATCACGTGTTGGGTAACAATTGGCTCATGTGTCATGCACAAAGACCAAAGTGAATGGGGTAACATCAGACTGGTGACCTGTTACTAGTGGGGTTCTGCAGGGTTCTATCTTAGGCCCTGTGCTCTTCAACTTCTTCATAAATTACTTGAACACAGGACTGGAAGCGATACTGGGCAAGTTTGCAGACAATGCAAAACTGGGAGGAGCTGTTGACTCCCTTGAAGGCAGGGAGGCCCTGCAGAGAGACCTTGACAAGTTAGAGAGTTGGGCAATCACCAACCATATGAAGTTCAGCAAGAAAAGGTGCCAGATTCCACACCTGTGATGGGGCAACTCTGGATGTTCATACAGACTGTGGAATGAGATGCTGGAAAGCAGTGCCTGTGTGGGGCTAAGGGTTGGACTTGATGATCCTTGTGAGTCCCTTCCCACTCAGCGTATTCTGTGATTCTGTGAGGGCAAGCATGAGGAAAGATTTTGTTATCTGACAACAGTGCATGATGCACAACGGTAGTCATGAAATAAGTTGTTACAGATGAAATTATTTCATTTGGATCATGGAAACAGTCACCTCTCTGTCCCTCTAAAAACTCTCAGCTGAATTATTGTTAGAATTCATTGAAGAACATCGAACAGAGAGAACTGTCCTTACACCTAAAGCAGTTACCAGTTTTCATTCATATTTTTCTATTTGTGCTTCTCACTCTAACTCATTTTACAATGCTTATACATATTTTAAGTTTTATTTGGTTTGCATGGCGAGGTTTTGGTAGCAGGGGGGCTGAAGGGGTAGCTTCTGCGAAAAGCTGCCAGAGGCTTCCTTCATGTCCAACAAAGCCAATGCCAGCTGGCTCCAGGACAGACCTGCTGCTGACCATGGCCGAGCCCATCAGTGATGGTAGTAATGCATCTGGGATAACAGAATTAAGAAGCTGAAAAAAATTAATATGTGGAAGTAATTGTTGCTAGAGAAGAAAGGAGTGAGAATATGTGAGAGAAACTGCTCTGCAGACACCAAGGGCAGTTAAGCAGGAGGGGGACCAGGTGGTCCAGGCACTGGAGCAGATTCTCATGCAGCCTGTGGTGCAAGCCATGGCAAGGCAAGATAGACAGGGGTGCAGTCATCCACCTGCAGCCTGTGGATGACTCCATGCAGAAGCTGGTGAATATCCAAAGAAGACTGTGACCCTGTGGGAAGATCACACTGAAGCAGGCTTCTGGTAGGATGTGTGGGTCTATGGAGAGAGTAGCCCATGTCAGAGCAGATTATCTGCCGGAATTTGTGACCCTGTGGGGGACCCTTGTGTACTGAACCACATCAACCTGGCAGTTAATTTTTTCCCTAAATAAGCTAGTTTCAAACTACAGAAGAAACCACCATTAAGCCACAGATCCTGGGGAGGCAGAGTAGTGGGATTTTTTATGCCGGTCTCTTTCTCACAGTTATGACTGTGCATTCACAAAACTCAGAAAGTTTACTCAGAAACTTGATCCAGAAACTCTGTTGGATGCACACGAAGACACACACACACACACACACACAATCCCCATTCTCTCAATGTGACCAGACTTCCAGAATCTTCCAGAAAGAAGATTGTGCATGCCCAGAACTCCTTCCAGAGGAGGTATTTGTGGATATTGATGAAGCTATGCTTGATCTGAACCTAGACAGAAAGTTCTGTACTTTTGAGACAGTTTGATTCCTTGGTCTCACAGACCAAGACATAATGATATTACCTTTAGCATTGTAATTTTGACATTCTATGGCTGATATATTACATAGTATTGTATTTAATGCTGTTGCTTTGTCAACCAATCAGATACCTCACGGGGCCTCTTGGGCAAGGGGCTCTTTCCAACNTGAACCTAGACAGAAAGTTCTGTACTTTTGAGACAGTTTGATTCCTTGGTCTCACAGACCAAGACATAATGATATTACCTTTAGCATTGTAATTTTGACATTCTATGGCTGATATATTACATAGTATTGTATTTAATGCTATTGCTTTGTCAACCAATCAGATACCTCAGGTGGACTCTTGGGCAAGGGTCTCTATCCAATGCTTTTGCTTTACCTGTTGTGTAAGCACCTCAGAAAACATATAAAAATCTGAGCTAAAACAATAAACTTGTTCTTGGCATGCAACATATCTGGAGCCTGTGTCAGATTCCATTGCGACCTCAAGGACCATGAAACCTGCAACAACAAATGGTGACCCCAATGTGGGAGTCTTAAAAACCCCAGACCTCAGAGGGGCTTTCCTGTTGTTGGTCTCTTCTCCAACTCTTCACATGGTAGTCCTGAGAACCATGAAAAACGGCCGTTCTGCCAGGAGGTGGCTAAAGAAGAATATCATCTCTACATGGGAAACTGCAGGCTCAGTTTCCATTGATGCTGTGGCACAAGGTGACTCTAATGTTATTAGCCTGTTAACTACATGGCGGCTAATAAAAGACTCATTAGAACGATTACATTCCGATAATGAAGTTACTGTGGCATCTTCTGCCACTGGAAGACCAGACTCAGGAGGGACTAGGGAGAACTTGGGCACAGAACTCCCCGCGATGCCTTCGGGCAAGAAACTTCCTGCGGGGGCCCCTACGCCCCTCCCTCTGCTGAACTCTTGTGTTACACAAGAAGCACGCCCACGCCAGCTTCTGCCCATGAGGCTGGCACAGTCTGTTTCTCCCTCCTGCAGCAACTCATCCTCTTTGGCAAACTCATCAAAGAAGCCATCCGGCGGCTACAGCTGGCCACGGCAGTGGCCGGCAGTGGCCACAACCCCCTGCAGTGTTGGGGTGGTTTACTGAAAGAACTGAGATTTTAAAACACCTAATTTATGATCCATACACCAGCCCCCACCTCCAAAGGACCAGGACTGTGTATTGCAACCATGGACTGCAAGTTGCTGAAGCCACAGGTGGTATCTTTCTTCCTCTCCTCTCCTCTCCTCTCC
>WEIV01031093.1:76556-97576 GCA_013390005.1 Calyptomena viridis
CCCTCCCCTCCCCTCCCCTCTCATTTTTCTCTTTCTAATTTTCCTTTCCCAGCATGGCTATACACCCCTTTTCCAATCCACTAGGGTTTCTTTTTCCAGTTACAATTTCAAAACAGTTGTTGTAATAAAATTCATTGTTGTATTGGTTATTTAGTGTCATTTTGCTTCAATGTACCCCAAGAGTTTGTTTAACAATGAACCTGGTTGCCCACCCTCACAGGTATCACAACACCCTGCTGGAGCAGTTCATTCCTGAAGGACTGGAGAAGTTTCCCATGGGAAGGACCCCAAGCTGGAGCAGGGGAAGAGTGTGACGAGTTCTCCTCCCATGGAGGAAGGGGCAGTGGAGACAACATGTAATTGTTACACCCATTCCCTGTTTCCCTGTGTTACTTGTGGGGAGGAGGTAGAGAATTGGGAATAAAGACAGGAAGGAGAGAGGAGTAGGGGGAGGGTGTTTTTAACATTTGTTTTATTTCTCATTATTGCATTCCAATTTCATTGGTAATATATTAAATTAATTTCCCTAGTTGAGTCTGTTTTGCACATGACAGTAACAGCTGAGTGATCTCTGCTTACGCTTATCTTAACTCATGTGTCTTTCATTAAATTTTGTCTTCCCTGTGAAATTGTGGAGGGGAGAGATAGAGCAGTTTTTGTGGTCACTTGGCATCCAGATAGGGTCAATACACCACATAAGTTTAGAATATTCACCTCATTACATTCAAAATAAACACTTTGCTACCACTGAGATTCAAATTACATAACTTTTTGTAGCTTCCTTAGCTTTGTCTATTAGAGAAATTGAGATACAATTTATTTCACCTGCAGTTCTTAAGCCACCTACAGGAATGACTGGGTGAATGTCACCTTGTGACAGAATTAGTCACACAGATATATGTTCAATGCCTGTTCATATAGCCAATTCACTAAAAACACTTTTTTTGCAGTTATGAAATACTATTTCAATTTAACGTGAGGTGCTTAAACTGGTAATTTAAAAATATTTGATCCAAATAATGCAGTTTTCACAAAGTCTGAAGTCTAAGGAAAGCCAACAACTTTCACTGAGACTGCATTTTCCCAATCTTTTGTGAAAAGCATCCTTCAGAGAACAAGTTGTTCAGAAGAATTATACTGCTTCATAATTCTAAACTGTGGAAACTACCACAAGTTGGTAACAACTAGTAGTTAACAATCAGGAGAGAGGACATAATTTTCTTTGTACTTATTGTTTATTTAGATTACAGCATTACATATCATTACTTAAAGCATAAAACATTATTAAAGATGATACTGCTTTCTTCATCCTCACTTTTGTCAATATCTGTTTTAAAGATGTATTGCCACTACTTGTAATTCCTGTAGACCAAATCTGTATTTGTATAGGAAAAATGCCTAAGGTTTTTCTTAGTTCTAGCTCAGTTAAAAGGATTTGATATGTCAGAAGTTGTATTATCACTTTCAATAGTATGTTCCTGATCACTGATTTATAATGTGGATCACTGAATGAACCAGGTTACTCATATACAAAGCTATTCAGTCATAAATTCTTATTTATTCTCCCAACTCATTTTCTTTTCAGTAGAGTACCCAAAAAGAAGTTCCATGCTTCAGAATTTTATGGATATAGACTGAAAAAAAACAGCTGAAGTTTATTTTTTGGTTACCTTCAGTGGTTGTCACTGCAAGATTTTAATTCTTTTGAGAAAAAAAAATTAACCCTTACTTTCACCCTCTCTTGTGTATTTAATTATGCTACTTTTACATTATTTGAGAAACATTCAATATTTCATATTACACACTCTTGAGAAGAAATGGTTTGAATTTTTTCGGAAAGTGAACAGTACCAAAAATCTGAAGTTTTTTTATTTCACTTTGAAAGGTTAGTCCAGTTAATCAATTTTCAATAATATAGTTTGTCTTCATTAAAAGAAAATTGCTAATCTCTTAGGAAGATACAAAAGGTTTTTCGTCTTTTCTCTCTTTCATTCATGATCATTGAATCATCTCTTGAAATTTTGAAAGTTATAATTTCTCATCATGTAATAGTTTCAGAACAATACCATTTCATATCTTAGTAGATATGGTCTCTGTAGAATCCTGCCACAATGATAATTATATTCACCATCAGAAAAAAACCATCCAATTCTTTTCTCAATAAAACCATCCCTTTTAAAATCTCGTTTGATTTTCTTTAGTCATAAATTTTAATAAAAGAGAATACCAGTTAACAGTTTTGATTTTTAAATTTTTTTAGTTTTTTTTGTTTAAGTTTTTTGTTTCCTTGAGAATCCATATACCATTACAGTAAAGTATTGATTGCTGCCTAAAGCAAAACTAAGCTAATTGATTTCACAAGCCAAAAAATCTATCATTATGTTAATATATTACTAATTGAAGAAGCGGTTAAATAACTAAATGTCACAGGAAACATGAGAGCTCAATACACTTAAAAGTCTGCCAAAAGAAATTACACCAGCAAATTTAGCTTTAATACAGGGACTACATTATCCATATATGATCTAAGTCAGCATAAAGAATGCAGTGTTGTCTCAATGTCATAAATGCTCTCCCTCAAATTGAATGGAAATATGTGAAGAGTGACATTCCTGAACTCTGACCAGAAATCACTGGAAACTTGGTGTCAGTGAATATAAGTCCTACCAGTTTCTCAGATTACATGTTGAGATGCAATCCGTCTTTCCCCTTCCCTCAAAGATGAGCTGTGTAACTCATCTTTGCCACCCGGTCTTCAAAACCTCTCTTGCACAAGTGCTTACCCTTCTTGCTCATACCAATACCCAAGTAGAATTTGTCTTCCCTCTACCTCAGCTGCTCCCATGAAGTGAATACCAAGGTAATGAACACTAAACAATACTTGATGCAGAACAATGGTCTTACAGATTTTTTTCCCTTGTTCTAATCCAATGTATTCCATTGAATACTTCTTCAGATCCCCATACATGGCAATATGCTAACTTATTTAATGCTTGAAAGTTTTGACAAGGTATGAAAACTTGAGGATGTTTATACAGCTGCTTTAAGACAAAAATGAGTAAACTAACATGTGAAGCCCGTGATGTAGAAAGAGTAACTTGTGTGTCTTTCCTGTCTTTCCTTGTGTGCATGATAATTCTACAACTTGGGAAAAAAATCAGAAAGTTTGTTTTTAAAGATCTTGTAACCTTCATTGTTGCCTTGAGTAGCAGTGAAGAAGTTGATAGATTGCTGGTTCCTATTTGTAGTCATTGTAGTCAGCAAAACACAAGCTATATCTCATTCTCTGCCAGAAAAGAAAAGGAAGCTACTCAGTCAAGAAGATATAGTACACCACTCAGGAAAGCAGAAAAAGAAGTAAAAGACAAAGGGAGCTGATTGCTGGAGTTTGTTACTCTCAAGGAAGTGAGTACAGGCAGAAGTACATTAGAGCTCAGAATAGTCAGGGCATGTGAAGGAGAATCACAAAAAGCACTACTTATATTGATAAAACCCTTCTGCAATTCATGTCAATTTCTTTTGCTGCAAAAGTGGATCTATTTTTGTCTTCTAAATACTCTGTGATTTTTTAAATCAAACTCGTATTTAAATTTGTAAATTTCTTTCTCTTTTTTTCATGAAATTTATTTTCTTGAAAAAAATAAATCTGGTAGCATCACTTTCATGCATTTCCTGACTTTTTGTATTTTTTCCTTTTAGTGCCTTGTAACATTTCAAATATCTACTTTAACTTCAGAAGCATTAGATACTGTCAAAATTACAGCTCTTCATTAGATTCTTTGTCACAGAAATAAAATAGGGAACTTCAGTCCTTGTTTAAGAAAGCCCCAGTTTCTATTCAGGATGAAAATTGGACACATTGATTTTCCAATCTAAATGATTGTATGATTCTATTCCCTGTCTCCTTGTCTGCATTGCTTGCTTCACTGGGACTTTGCCAATTAAAAGACCTTCACTGACTTAGCCAATTAAAAGGCATAAGATTTCTCTAAGTGGCTAAGCCACTACATGACATCAGTTTTTGCCTCTTCAGGCTTACTTTAGCTAATTACTTCAGTTTTGAGACGTTGTCACAGACAAGTAACACAAATCTCTTTATTTGCCATTTTTTTCTTTTGTCTCCTCCCCCTTCCATTGGCCTCAAACTCTATTTGATGCATCTTGAACATTAGATACATTCTTGAGTATAAGACATGTTATTACTAAGACTGAATTTCATGAAATGAAATTCAAGAAAAGAAGCCAAGTCTGAAAAATTTTTATATTAATACTGTTATTAATGTAAGTTGTGCTATAATCTGTGTTCTTTTCAGATATAGCTAGATCTGGTATTTTTCTTTTATATGTATGCTAATAGTTAGATGCTTATAATATAGAATAATATGAAATAGAGGTTTTAAACAATTGAGCGATTTAGGTTAAAATAGAGACAATTCAGAAGAGCTATGAAACAAAATCTCTGAACTTATAAATAGACTTTTAAAGAAGGACTGTCTGTTCACTGAAACAGTGGAAGACAAAGCAAACAGTAAGTTGCTTAAATTGCATCAAATAAGATTTAGTTTAGATATCAGAGAACTTTTTAGTAATTGCAAGATTAGGGAAGCAAAAGAGTTGCCTGGGGAAGTTGTGTAATTTTACAAAAGTCTTCAGAAATTGCATCCTGAGCATCTGTTAAATATGACATAGATATAGCTTTTCATTCCTAGAGTCAAACAGTGCACTATTGACCTTCTCAAGTCTCTTCCAGTTCTGTGTTATTCATGTCCAATTTGGGGTAGTAAAGGGGAGAGGGGAGGAGGGCTACAGGGGTAGCTTCTTTGACAAGCTTCCCCCATGTCCAACAGAGCCAATGCCAGCTGGATCCAAGATGGACCAGCTGCTAGTCAAGGCTGAGTCCATCAGTGATGGTGACAGCACCTCAAGGATAATTGCAGGATACATGATTAGGTGAATTAAACATATGCTTAAGCCAGGCAGCCTGTGACAGAAATGTGTCAGTTTGGGATAGGATACTGTTGTGGTTTTAAGTAGCCAGAGTTTTTTATTAGCTGAGGGGGCTAGGAGAGAAGTTTCTTTAAGAAGCTGCTGGAGTTTTTCTCTGCTTTAAGCTAGCTCAAGGTCAACTGCTAACGCCTCTGTGATAACACATTTAAGAAGGAGTAGAAAAAAAAAGCTAGGCAGAACATCGTGGCAGCTTAAGAGAAAGGAGGGTGAGAAGTTTGATTAACACCAAGGTCGGAGAGAGGAGAAAGAGAAGATGCCTTAAACACTGGAATAGGGCCCCAGCAATCTGTGAGGACCCATAGGGGCGAAGATTCTTTTTTCCTGTGAACCCATGGAAAGATTGGAAGACTCCACGCAGGAACAGAGAAGTGCTGGAAAAGAGAGGCTGTGANGATACTGTAATAAAAACATGTCTAGTTATTGGTAGTCTTGTAACTAACAGAGATGCAGGAAAAGGAAATCCATATTTGGACAAAGGCTTTCACCAGAATAGGACAACGGAAACACACCATGTTTGCGAAACACACGTGAATAGTGCACGACCACAGCTGTGATTGGAGCAGAGGTGCGTGGACACCTTGTGGACATTTTAACCCTCAGCTGATTGATTTGAGACTGACCTTAGGAGAACCTATGGCTGGAGTTTTGGATATCTAACAGGAATAAATATTTGGAAAATGTAAACAATTTTATAGTATAAAAAATTATGCTGTATCACAATAAGATGATTCACGATTCAAGATTCATTATTCAGATTCAAGATGGCACAATAAAAAAAGATTGATTGGATTCTCCACCAGAAGACAGTGTTCATGCATTTCCTTGCCCGCTGCAAACACAGCCGAACAGGGACTAATGAAACCTTGCATATATATATATAATAAAGAAACCAATAGATAATAGATTTAAAAAAGGATTAAAATGTTCCACAACACCATTCTGAAGAAAGGAATGAGAGAGATAACCCTGCAGACGCTAAGGTCAGTGAAGAAGGGGAAGGAGGTGCTCCAGGCACTGGAGCAGAGATTCCGCTGAAGTCTGTGGTGCAGACCATGGTGAGGCAGCTGTGGAACAGATGTCCACTTGTAGCCTGTGGCTGACCCCATGCTGCAGCTGGTGGATACCCAAAAGAGGCTATGAGCTGGGCTGCCCATGCTGAAGCAACCTCCTGGTAGGACATGTGGCCCTGTGGAGAAAGTAGTCCACTGGAGCAGGTTTGCTTGGCAGAAATTGTGGCAGTAATCTGTGGGGGTCCCATGTTGGAGCAGTTAATTTCTGAAAGACTGCACCCCATGGAAGGGACTCATGCCTCCAGCCCAGGGAAAGAATCCATGTTGGATAAATTTTCAGAGGAACATCTGTGAAAATTATTTTGTTTCTTTTTTTTTTCTTCAATCTTGATTAAGGTTTTCCTTTTACATTTCTTGATGTTTTGATTGAGAATATCTAACAATGTACATTTTTGCAAAGCATTAAATTGTTTGTCTTCAGCATTTTTGAGCTGTTTGATTCAGTTTCTTCTTGTGTAACGTTGTTCTGCATGGCTGATCCAGAATTTAAATGAAAATGATAGACTAAAGATGACTCTGAACCAACTGTTAGCTGAACTGCTACCTTCCAACAGTTAATCTGTTTGTTTAATAATTCACTTATATGTAGCTCTCTTTACTGTTTTTACTCATATAATCTTACTGTGAAGAATCACAGTTCACATCAGAAAAAGTGGCACCAGATGACATTGAAGACAGCTCTTATTTTCACAATTGCCTCTTTGAATTTTTGATCCTAGGTATGAGTTTCAGAATCTCAGATGAGCTTTAAAATGTTATACAGTATTTTCTTTTATTCTACTGTTGTATAAAACAAAGATAGGAAGAGGCAGGATGTTATTTAAGGATTTAGAAAGGGCTGGAATAAGTGGCTCTATATAAAAGAACAAATTGAAGAAAGGTTTGTTTCAAATATCTGTCAGACAAAAAGACATTAAGTGGTGACATAATGCAAAGAAATTTTCCTGTGAAAATTGTACATAACTTACTAAGTTAGGTTACCAGCATTGTACAGCTACTACAGGATTTAAAATCTACTTGCCATACCATGAAGCACAGTAATTTGGCGAGGGGGAGAAAACTGTAGTCTTGGAGGAAACACTTTTTGTCAGATTGATATACAACCTAAATAATGCAGCTTATCTTTATCCATATTAAAATATGCTCAGAGTGATGAATTAGTCATCACATAAGACAATCAAAATCTGAATTTTTCACTTCTGTGGCACAAACACAAATGTCAGGGCTGCTTAGTTAGCCATGAGGAATAAACATTAATGAAGCAAAACTACTGGCTGGAAAAACAGCAGTATAGACATTCTCTGTGAACGAACTGAATTGCATCCAAGGTATATCTGTCTCTTTTGGCATGAGTTTCTGTTTCCAGCAGAAAAAACCTTGAAAAGCTCCTAATAACATTGTTAACTAATTGCTTAGTTTTCTAATTATCAATATTAGCTAATTGCTTTGGTCTACAGCCAATAGTAGTTGTTTTTATCATTTTTCACAGTCTTGTGAATTGAGCTGTACTTTTTCAAAACTGCCAACCGTATCAGAATCCCATGAGAAGAGCCCTGCAATGGTATCCTTTATCCTGGTCAGCTTCAACTCAGAAACAAAACTATTTTGTTGGTGTGCTTATAAGAGCTTAAGAGTGTATATTTACAAAATTCTGCCAAAGCTGTATAGATGGAAATATTTTTTTATTTTCAGGTGAAGTACATGCCACATGTTACTTGTGTCTGCTTTTTGTACTGACTATGTCTCTTCTAGGATGCCTTGGATACCAAAAAGTAAATATCTGAACAAACTTCTCAATTCTTTTCATAACTCCAGTGTGCTGCATTACTGGAGGAATTCCGAATACTTTTCAGTTTCAAAATGGGATCTTCTTCCAACTGTGCAAGGAAGAAAATTCTCATATCTTAGTGCAATTGCTTGCACAATTGAATAGTTGAATACATTTCTTCTTGTTTTATTGTCAGCTAAAGTATCCAAGTATCAAAGCATAAAGTATTCAAAGCATTTTATTAATCTTCTGTAGTAGATCTAATGTATTGTAATATTAAATTTAATGCAAATAGTTCTTGAAAAATTAATAATGTTTAATTTAGAAATTAGTTTCTACTATTTTGAGATTTTAGAGGACAGCTCAAGTCTTTTCTTTGATATACTTTGGTTAAATTTTTGGTGATCTTTGCCTATATGAATAAACTTGGCTATGTAAACCTTATCATGAACAAATTATAACAAAATTGAGCATTAAAAGTTTTATGACATATTTGTTTAAGCCATTTTGTCTTTTCCGCCTATATAAGTCTCTCAGATACATTTATTTTTTGTATTTTGTCTGCAAATATTACTTTGATTTCTTTAAAGTGTACATTCTATCTTATTCCAATGTTTTTTCACACTCCATACTGTAGTTATATTTAATATTGTTGGATAAATATCAACAGAGTATAAGTAAAAATAAATGAGGCAGTTGCTTACTATCATGAAGTCCTGGTGATCCAGACTTCACACTATCTGAAAATATTAGTGTTAAAAATTCTTCAATGACAGAAATTTATAGAGTTATCTGAATTTTTTTAATGAATAATATGATAAATATCTACTTATTATTCCTGTTTCTTTTTATATACATATATATATATACACACACACATATATAATATCTTTTTCATGTATATATATATGAATTTACAACAACAAATATAGATAGTTTTTCCCAGTTTAATGGTTTTCTTTCAGTATCTAAACTAGAGCTGTGGTGCACTTCTATATTGCATCTTTAGTGAATGTTTGAAATGTACAGATGGTGGGATTTTTCCTTCCTAGGTGTTCCTTTGAGCATTTAAAGTAGGATTCATTTCACCTAGTATTAGATGTTTAATATACAGATCTGTACCTTCAAGTGAATCAATCTGAATTCACTTTACACTCAAAGAGACAATTAAGTTGTCTTAGTTAATGTTTCCTCTTATCTGCCTTAAACATCTTCAATAAGGTGAGACAAAACACACTTTACCAGTGTTCACCTCTCTCAAATGACTAGAGAGGGACCTCTTGTTTGGTAATTGGACAAATCCTTTCTCTAACATCTCTTTTTGGTCTTTCTAAGCCCCTCAATTCTTGTCTAAAAAGTGTGACGAACACTTGAAACAGAGTTTCACATGCGTTTTTTATCATCTATAAGGATGATCCAAATTCTACCAATGATGAATTCAAATTCTTGCACTTGACCATTGTTAGTTTTTTTAATATTTTTTTCAAATGCAAATGACTTCAAGTTTTTAGTGATCTCACAGAAACAACGGCTATATTTGAGTTAAAACAGGCAGCTAATAGAACACTCTCCACACAGGAACCTGGAAAGCTAGGAAACATTAAACTATATGTTAAATATTGCTCAGTGAACTAATTTTTTTCCACACACAAATACCAACCAGTTGATGTAACCACATTTTATAAAGTGAAAAAAAAGAAAACATAGTCAAATAAATGTACCAGCCAGTACCAAACAATTCCCTCACTCTGCACAAGTGAGGTAACTCCTGGAAAACTGCCTGTTTCCTCACCTTGCAGTGAAAGCCCCCTTAGCCAGGGACTGTGCAGCCTTTCAAGGCCGCACAGCCTGATCCGGATCAATGGCAACTGCTGAGACAGGAGCTGCTTTCCCTCATCTGCCTTTTCTCTGCTTTCTGCACTGGACCTCTCATGGTCCTGATTTGTGTTCACCTTGTCTAGCTGCTCAGCACTCGCTGCATTCCCACCAACAGCTGTAGCTAGTTGCTGCAATATTCCTAACCATCTTTCTTGTACTTTTTCCTTAGGTTAAGATAAACGTATTATTTATGACCAGCACAGTTTCTTGGAAACAGGAAAGACTTAGCACATTGGACTGTCTTGTAACTCAAAGGAAACTAAATGCCAATCCCTCCTCAGAGCTTAACAAGACCTCTAAAAAAGTCTCTGATCTGTTTTCTTTCTGTTCCAGGGTCTCATGCCTCCATTCCTCAGAAGCTATTGCTTTCTATTAGGAAGGCATATAAATACCTGCCCAGACTTTCACACAATTGTAAGACAATTACAGTTGCAATTACAATTTTTAAAAAAAATATTTTCTGATACGCTTTCTTTTTTGATAGAAGTGCCTCAAAATGTAATTAAAAGAACATATGAAAAACACTATTTCAGCCCGACTCATTGGTCTCTTTCAATGGATATCACCAGAGCAGAATTTCTTGCATAAAAGGAAGGGTAGAGAAGGGGCATATGGGAAACTTGCTTCTGGGCTTTTATCATAGAACTTAAGTTTCCTCACTATTTTAGTGAAAGGAAAATTTATAGAAAAATCTCTAGATAGATGGTAGCCATTTGAACCAAAAGTTATGGATTATCAAATTTTCTTCCTCTTTTTCGTTTTCTTTTTTTTTTTTTAAATTTAAATTCTTTTGCACTGCTGCTATTGTACAGTGTCAGGAAGTATAACCTTCCCATTAAGCACAGATTAATATTTTACTGATCCTTGAAAAACAGCTGGTACATTTTACATTGGCTGATTGGGTGTGTTTCTAAAACTACCAATGTGCAAACAGCACTCAACCTTTTAAAACTGTGTTCCACACACAATGGCATTTCTGTTTGAATCAGATTATTTCTTTAGAGGTTCAAGTTAGAATCTAAAAAAAAACCCAACCATGAAAAACAGAGCCATTAGAGACAAAAGTCTAAAAAACAACAAATAAATAAACATACAATTCAGTAGTCTAGAGGATATAACAAGTGCTTGTTCTTTTTTTACTTGGTTTAACCACTGGACAAGATGTCAAAATAATAGCAACTAAGGGTTATATTAAATTTATATCTAGAATATACTAGTTTATGTTTTGTAGAGCAGAAGAAGCAGATGGTGTATTGCTCCTATGATCAGCCTTGCCTTTAATGACATTTACATGACAGAATTGGGAAACTTCATAGAATTGACAAATATTATACTTTCAAGTGGGTTGACATTGTTTGTCCAGAGGGTGAGTTCTGATTGAAGATAAATAAAACTTTGTATATATGTATAGTGAAAACAATTTTGAGCTATATTTTCTTTTCTAATGTAACATTCCAAAAATGTGCAGTAACAAACATAGAAATAGAAACATGAAGTAATAACTAGACATATCTTTTTTGTATGTTTTATCATGTACTACCAATCTGTGGAAGGTAAGACCTTCGTTTAGGACCTCTAAGTGCAGTGAGTAAAACCCTACATTCAGCAGGATGTTACCTGCATTTGAAATCAATAAAACTTTTGACCGCCTTGTATTTTTCTTCAGGTTAATGCTATTTTTCTGCAACAGCATAGCAGCCACTGCTGCACCGAGTCAGTACAACTACAGGAAAACCAGTCACATCTGGGCTGTAAAATAACCAGATCAAACCTGATTGGTGTATTGAATTATCTGAAGATTGCTGTGGATGACAAGAGAATCTTTATCTTGTAATAGAAAAAGAAAGCTTCATTTCTTCACATCCTGAGGATATTATGCTGAGGGGAGAGTCACTGGCCACTTTGTGGGAGAAACAATACTCAGTGTTCAAGGACAGTTTGCTTTTACCAGACGGGAGCTGGCAGAATGACTCACAAATTACAGTCATGTTGATGTTCGCTGTCAACAGATTTGGCACTGCAGAGGACGTGACAGTGATTCTTTGAGAAAGATATGTCATACAAGTGAATTTTCCCAAAGTAAAGATACTTATAAACATTTATATTTATGCATCTATGTCTGTATATATCTTCTTCTTTTTTTTTTTTTTTAATATATTATTCTTTCTTGAAAGACAGAGATGAAAAAGACTAAAATAGAAAAGGGATAATTGTTCCACCAGCACTCCCCCTAGGCATTTTGTTTAGCCCTTGAAAGCATCCTCAGTCAGGTCATACTGACCTTTAAGAAACATAAAATTTTTAAGTACTGTTTATTACAGCTGATTACACCCGAACAGTCATCTTTCAGAGCGATCTCCCTATTCTGGTTTTCTAAAATATTTTTTAATGGCTTTGTAAAATGACTGCACATCATAACTACTTTTCCCAGAAACTCAGTGAGAAGAATCTACCCTATGAAGAATTAAAATAAGCCCTAGTTTTATATTGACTTTTAGACTACAAACGCAGATCTACAAATACAAGTAGGACACATTCCACTTTAACCCTCCCCTCAGTAGCTTCACACTTTTGGAGATACTGGATGAACTGTGTTAAACTACTTTGTTCTACTGCACAAAATGCTGGGTATTTACATGACGTTCTTCACAAACAGAATTAAGTTAATGTTAATCTCAATTGTTTATTACATAATAAATTCTATATCTTAGGAGTGTTTGAGAACATATACTATATTCTCCCTAAAAAGAAAAAGCTATGCATGATGCTGGTAGCCATTCAGGGCATACACTGCAGGGTTTATTTTGGTTCCCAGTTTCTGAGGTGAAAAATCTTGTACAAATCTTGCTGGAAAAAACAGGTAAGGTGAAAAACACTATGTACTTTTGCTGCATAACCAGGGTGCTCCTATAATGCGCATAGTCACAATTAGCAAAAATTAATAAGAAAACAAAAAATAATGATCAATTTTACATTGAGAGAGTTTAGCTGAAATCAGCCTTTTGTACTATTTACACAAAAATGGTTTTTGATCAGAGTATCTTTCAAGACTTAGTAAATACAGCAAGACACTGTTTCTTGTTCTTCCCTCTACCTCTTCCTTTATTTTATCACTTAATAGTCTACTTTCTCAGTTATTGAAAAGGGATACAATTTAAAATAGAAACATATTCGTGCTAACTTCTTTGCTATTGATCTCAGCATTGGTTTAATATTACAATAAGCACTTTATTTTTTTTTTCTAAAAGGGTTGTTGAATATATTCCCTTGGAAACAGGTAAACGTGGTTGAAAGCTACAGCAGACAGAAAAAAATTGATTATATGTAATGTTTTAATGAATTGGCACAGTGAAAATCTGCATTATATCAAATTATATGTTTTTCCTTTCCCTCAGATTTTAAACGTATTTCATTTACAGTGTTTAAAATTCTGCCCATGCCTCTCTGATAGAGTTTATCAAAGCCATTTCAATAGGCACATGTAGGCAATAGCAAAATAAAACCACCAAAACCAGTTTGTATCATACAAAGGACACAAATCCAGTCTTTTTTGACTTTATCCAAATTCTGCTAATGAAGCATGCTTCAGAAAAATTGTCCAGAGTCTATTTTGATTTTTTTTCTCTCCCAAACTTCTTTTTGTAGAGTATGTGAGATATATGGTGTAGTTTATAAGATGTCAGCATTTTTTTTCAAATTTTATCTTTCAGATAAGAGGTATCAAATATTTGTTACATTTAAGTTCATTTGTGCCATTGTTCTAATCTTTATGTGTGTAATTGTCCATTTAAATTGGGATGACATGAATGTCCCAGCTTTTCTGAAATATTTGATTTCAAAACACTTCAGTATTGTGATAAAATTAGTACTACCTACCATGTTTCCCCTTGTTTTGTCCTTATCTTCTCTACTGAGAAGAAAGATGTCTAAAACATGTTGCACTCCATAGTTGATGCTTGACTGTGGGAAGCTGGGCATATGAGAAGGACAGACATTCTTAACAGTGAATTTAAACTCCTTGTCAGAAGACTACCCTTGGCATCAAAATGTTACCTTGAGAAGAAATACCATAAAAGATAGATGAAGTTGAGACAGCTGTTAATTATTATGCGGCCCTGTACAGAGTTCTCTTAACTCTCAGAATATTTAATTCCCTCTAAGCACTGCCAATTTGACATAGTAGCAACTACTCTAGCATTGCTTAGAGGGTAAAAACTAACAAGGTTTTTCTAAGAAAATAATCTTGTAGCAGTGAGTCAACCCAATGGAATTTTCATAACAAAAAAGAACAAGTAAGCAATTTGTATTTGTGGAGGGTGAATATGTAATAATCAGAAACGCGAGCAGTGTGTATCACTGTCCTTGTTATAGTCCAGAGAGAAAGACAGATGGATATACTGACATCAGTTTTCAGCTAAACGCAGTCCAATCATATTTTTGTTATACTAGCCAGTTCAGTTAAAACCCCCAAACATAGTATTCGCAGTGTCTGCAATAAAAGAATTTTTTTTTCAAGGAACCTAAAGAATCCACATTGACTGTGAACAAACCCTGCCATGATCACTGAAGCTTTACACACGAGTTGATCCATCTACCTAGACTGCTTTGCAAATGGTGTTCTAACATCAGTCTCAAGACTTGCCTCACTATGTGTTCACAGAACAACCCTAGAAGAATTTACCTGGGCACAGACAGTGGTTAAAGTGTCTGAACTTTTTAAATTCATTAGTATGGCACTAGGCAGTTTGAAAAATTAAGTAAAATAAAATAAGAACATATTCTGAAACATACCATTTTTCTGATTCTGTATTCAAGTGGCACTTTTAAGCAATAAAATTTTTTAGTGACTTTTTGTTATTATTTGGAATGAAATCTCAATTCTCTTACATTTTCTTGGGTTATTTTTTGGGGGCTGTTTGTTAATTTGGTTTGGTTTCTTTTTTGTTTGATTGCTTGCTCTCTTTTTCCATCCTCTCTTTCTCTATATTTAATTGAATATTTCTTGACTTCAATGGCTTGTTTTATCAAACTTGCTAAATCAACACCATCTTTTCTAATGAAACAATGTGTTTGGTCAGATATGTTCCAGCAACATGGTTTTAACAGCATGATATTTAAACACATTTCACACACGAAAACTCTTTCAAATAGAAAAAGAAATTCAATATCTTCTTGATCTCTCACCCCTTTTCTGCCTTTGATCATGTTACGGTGTTATGGTTTGATTCTGACACACAGCCAGCGTTTCTGGGAGAAGGGAAAAAACCCCTCAACTTTTGTGATGAGGATTATAAGCAACTTTTTATTAACTAGTTCACAAGCAAAACAGGCTCTAACTTGAATATTAAGAATTCACTACTACTAAAATCAGAGCTTAAGAGTTTAAGAGTGACAGTTTGACACATGTTACAGACACCTTTCTAGCCCCAACCCCTCCCTCTTTTAAAGATTTCCCTCCTTCCCCCAGTGGCCTGGGAAGACAGGAGTGGAGGGTTATGGTCAGATGTTGTTCCTGCTGCTGAACCAGAGGGGGAAAAACAAAAGAAGTCCAACCCCATGCTTCTCCCATGGGGGTTTTGTCCCTGAAAACAGTCTGTTACAAAACTGCTTCCTGGATTGTCGTTATACTGACAACAGCTTTTCAGGTATTGTTGTCACGTAAGTCACTTTACCATAGGTGCAGTCATTCAGGTGCTGCTTGGCTGCTTCAGTGTAGGTTCTTACAGGCCACCAGTCCTCCCGAGAAATGCTGCTCTGTTGCTCCAGCATGAGTCTCTTCTTCCCACAGCCTACAGGACTCCATCAGGCCCCCGCTCCAGACACAGACATCAAACATCCCACAGGATCACAGCCTCTCTTTTTTCCAGCACTTATCTGCTCCAGTGTGAAATCTTCCAGTCTTCCTCGGGTTTGCAGGCGAATCTTTGCTCCCTATGGTCCCCCTACAGGTTGCTGGGGCTCTATTCTAGTGTTTAAGGCATCTTCTCTTTCTCCTTCTCTCTGACCTTGGTGTTAATCAAACTTCTCACTCTCCTCTCTCTTAGGTGGCCATGATGTTCTGCCTTGTCTTTTTTATTTCTCCTTCTTAAATATGTTATCACAGAGGCATTACCAGCTGACCTTGGCTAGCTTGGAGCTAAGAAATTTCCAGCAGCTTCTTAAAGAAGCCTCTCTCATAGCCCCCCCTCAGCTAATAAAAAACTGGTTACTTAAAACCACAATACATGGTTGCTGTCACTACCTTGCTCTCTGTTTCTGCTCTGAATGGCTCACACTCTGAAATTTGATGTCAGTCAATAATATTCAGAGACTGGGAACTGTTTACAATAAAGAACTAAATCGAATGTCTATCAACAATTTGAAAATCCATGGTCTAGCCACCAAGATTCACCTACATGGGCATATGAGACTCTGAAAGAAGTCTCATGCAAAGGCTATGACAAACTACTTCAGTGGGCCATAGTTCCCCAACTAAACTGAAAAAGAAGTTAGGTTCCAAAATGCAATCCATTTCAGAATAATGAATGTGTGGGAAAGTAATTGATGTTCAAGTCAAATATGGAAGAACTGTTTCTTTTGGTGAATGTTCAGTTCAATCTTCATTGCTTATTCTACCTTTGGTCTCCTGAGATGAGACTTCTTTCAGAGCTGCCAAATAAATTGAAAATGACTTGCAATTTATTTAGAAGGCTACAAGTACCCCTGACTTGAGTTGGATTTGAACTGGAGCAGAGACACTGAATATAAATGCAAAGATGTTCTATTAATGATGATTTCCTGAAACAAAAGTATTCACACTTATTATGTGTATATATATATATATATATAAAATTATCTATCTATCATGCAGCCTAAGGTTGTGTATATTTCTGGGATTTGTGCGGTAAATTTTAATGCATAACGCCCATGATCTCAGCAAAATTTAAGTTGATTTTTTTTTTTGAAGCAGAACTACATTTGTGTGCTCACTAGTGTCTGTGGTAATAAGATAAATCCTACTGAATGAAATCTGGTAAGTTCTAACTGTTGTGTATTTTTCTAAACAGTTTGAAGATGGTGTTGTCAAGTCTATTAACTGCAAACCCCATGTTTTACCATGTCATCATCCCTCAGAAATAAAGCAAAAGCAAAGCCAATCAACCTCCACTTTTTTTTTCCAGGAGTCCACCAATATCCATGTCTTTCAGATCAATAGCTTCCCTTAACTGGAAGAATGTAATAGAAAAGAAAATTGGCAAGCAGGGACCTCTTTTGACTGAGCAACTCACTGGGCAGACTGCTAGGCATACTTCCTTGAAAACATATATATAGCCTTTCTCCTGTGATTGGTTCTTCATAGATAGACTCCACTTCTGTGTAGTGCTCTGCTGGAGCACTTTCTAGGATTGTTGCTTTCTAGAATTTTAGAGATAATGGGCTCAGACAAGGTCTGTGAATCTGCTATCAGAGCTGTAATTGTAGGATTGAGGCTTTTATTGCTCTTTCTTTCACCATCTTATTTCTACATGTACATAAACCTGCTTGAAATACTTGTTAACTAGGAAGCTTATTTGCTGTGCTTTAACAGTACTGCACAAACACTATTACAAGAGGAAAGCTGCAAAATGGGCTGGAATAACTTGGAAAACACTTAAGTTTCTAAGACACAGTAAAACTTGTGATTCTGTGTCCATATAATTAGTCATGTCTGAGATAGATAGGTAGGTAGGTAGGTAGGTAGNTCTCCCTTTTGAAGAAAACAGGCAGCACTCTCCCTGGAAAAAAAAAAACCTAGCAGGCCAGTGTCTTCCTCCCCCCTTTTCAGCCCAGGCCGCCGAAAAAAAAACAAAAACAACAACCAAAAAAAACCCCAACAACAACAACAACAACAACAACAACAAAACAAAAACAAAAACAAAAACAACCCCAAAAAAACAAAAAAACCCCCCCAAAAACCCCAAACCAAAAGTGCACAGTAACATAGCAAAAATTGACCTTGAGACAGTAGAATTGTTTTGAAAAGATTTCTTTAGCTAGTTTTTTTCTCCTGGCATAGAGGAGACGAATATGGGATAATCATAAAGTCACCCCAAGACAATTAGATAGGTAGGCAAGTATGTAGGTAGATTGATCAATAGGTGAATAAAGAGATATAGATACATACATAGAAAATTGTTAGGACATTTTCACATTAATTCGGTTTTGTTGCTTTGTTTTTCTTGAAAGAAATATATCATGTTTTAATAAATGAGCATATGGAAATTCCAAAAATTTTTCAAGAACTAATAACACATACCAGGGTAAGGACAATGCAGGGAAGGCTCATTTTGACTTTTAATGCTCAGTAATAGCTCTGTAACAGTTTTCCATTAAAAGATGTAGATAATATAGATGTAGATAATATTCTCTCTCTAAATAACTAATTTATAGATTATTTCTTCCTAACTAATTTTCATAAGAAAGATTCCACACCTATCCCGTCACAGAAGAAAGAAATAGGCATGGATTTACAAATGACAGAAAACAAAATTGTTGACTATGCCTGGAAAGATTTAGTTTCACTTTCATTGAAAACTTAGCAGAAACAATTTCAGCAATGGAATTATAGAGCAGAGAATCATGACTTTAGGTTATACTACAAGTTCAGGAACTCCAAACCTGAACCTTTCTTTTTGTCTATGCTTTGAAAAAACTCCGGCCACAGTAAGGACATATCACTCATCCCATTCCATCTTTGCTTTCTGCATTTTACTTAATTGTAGAGTATGTCCAAAGAAGAGTTGCAATTAATTAAAGGCGGGGAAAAAAAGGAAATGGTAGCACTTTTTTGAATTACTTCCATGGTTACACAAATACTAGTGTTTACAGCATGAAGCCAAGGAAGGAGAAGTCTAGGTTGGATATCAGGAAAAGGTTTTTCACCCAGAGGGAGGTGGTTGAGCACTGGAACAGACTCCTCAGGGAAGTGGTCACAGCTCCAAGGCATCTGAGATCAAGAAGAGTTTGGACAACACTCTCAGGCACAGGATGTGATTCTTGTGGTGTCCAAGGATCAGGAGTGGACTTGATGATCCTCATTGGTCCCTTCCAACTCAGCATATTCTATGATTCTATAGTAAGTTAGAACAGCTTGTGCGCATTTACAGTTTGTACCCTCAGCCAACGAGTCAAAAAATAAATTTTAGCAGCCACAAACTAATGAAAAACAGGGAAGCCAAAATCACAACCTATTCCATGTGTACTTCTTCTATGCCCAAAGGATATGGGGAGGCAAGTACATTACTATGGCATCTCTCCATCATCAGACAATCCCCCTTTACTGAGCTAATCCTACAGTGTCTGTCAAAATGGCTTTATGGCTTTAATATACTGGAAAATGAAGACCAGTGTGAGTCTGGAGATTTGGAACAGTAAAACCTTTCCAGATGGAAAAGCTTCTGTGATTTATCAGGTTCTTTCAAACAACACAAACTATTTTTCCAAGAGAAAAAAAAGGTCTATAAAAAGATGTGCGGGAAAAGAACAGCAAAAGGGAAAAAGAAGAAATTTTTTGTTTAGATTTTTCATTTAAATCTGTATTTCACATTTTCATTGGAGGAATGTGATTTAAAGCTTCAGTTCAGTAAAAGAGGTCATTAGGGAGAAGGGATTTTCTCAGAGACTCTCAGAATGGTTTGATCATCATTCAAATACTGATGAACCGAGAGTGTTTACTTGCTCACAAAGAGAATATTTTGGCTTTCACCCTGCTCTAAAAAAAATTAAAATAGAGCCTTTTGAACATCAGAATCAGTGCAACAAGGATAGAATACAAGATGCTAGTTTGCATTGCTAGAAGTAGGTAATTTAGTCAACATGCACCTTTGAACTGTTTTGGATAGACTGAAATTTGAATTTTGAATTTGAAACTTGAAGTTTTTTTCAATTTCTAACATGCAATGAGACTACATTCCTCTGAGGAGTGCAATACTGAAATGTAGCTGAAGTGATTGCAAATTAAATCCAGCAGGAGTCAGTCCTGTATGAATCATACAAGTTACAGCATATATGGATGCATTTGTGTGAGTATGCATTGTGGTTTAATCGCTGCCATCAACCAAGTCCCACATAGCTGCTTGCCCACTCCCCCACCGTTAGGATCAGGGAGACAATTGGAAGAGTAAAAGGTGGAAAACTTTGCATTGAGATAAAGACAGTTTAATAGGAAGAGCAGAAGCCAGCCATGAAGACTAAGCAAAACAAGGAATTAATTCAGTGCTTCCCATGGGCAGGCAGGTATTCACTCAGGAGAGCAGGGACCCATCACGCATAATGGTGATTTGTGAAGACAAATCACTGCAAACATCCCCTTCACTTCTTCCTTCTTCCCTCAGCTTTATAGACTGTGCATGATGTCATATGGTATGGAATATTCCTTTGATCGATTTAGCTCAGTTGTCTCAGCTGTGTCTCCTCCCAACTTCCCACGCATTCTCAGTCTCCTTGCTCGTGTTCCAGTACAAAAAGCAGAAAAGGCCTTGGCTCCGTGTAAGGCTTGCTCCGCAATGCAAAAAATATCTCTATTATTAATCCTGTGTTCAGCACAAATACTAAACACAGCCCCATGCTAGCCACTGTGAAGACAATTGATTCTACCTCAGCCAAAATCAGCACAATCTGTAAAATCTCATATATCTATTTTGCAGTAGGATTCTGTTGTGAAACAATCCATATAAAAGACTGTATATTTTGATGGATGCTTTTGACAAATGTTGAATTCAACTCCTCTAATAGACCAAAGTTCAAGATGTTGCTCTGTACACAAAGAAATAAATCCACCATCTATTCTTTATAATTTAGTAGGGAGGTTCAATCTTCTTGGACTTAAAACATGTATAGAAGAGTTTTAACAGATTTAAGTAACACCATGATTTTTGCAACCTAAAGTACATTTCAGGGAAAGTACATTAGTCTCCAAAAATATGGAAAGAAAGTAAGCCACTCTCATATTATTCATTGTAGATCAGTCGCTGTATGGGTGAATTGTTGCTCATCTTCCCTTCTTCAAGAAAACTTCATTTTTTAAAGTGTTGCTGGATTCTATCACTATTTGGATCACACACCACTGAACACAGTGACTGGGAATATGTATGAATATATATATATATATATATATAAAGACTTCCTCTTTCCATGGTGTAGTTGCAATTTAAAATGAGTCAAATGCTGGGAGAATGCAATTTTCAAATCTAAACCCCCATATTCTCTTTGTAGGGAATGTTATTTTACCTTGCTGTGGTAATGCATGCATTTGTGGGCAATCAGCTAGCAATGCATAT
>WEIV01031093.1:97759-136658 GCA_013390005.1 Calyptomena viridis
CCTGGTTGGATGGTGAGAAGATTCAGAAAAAGATAAAAACCATGGGCTCAGATGAGAATGGCTAAGTAATCGAACTAAAGTAAAATGATTGAATTAAAGTTAAATTTACTAATATTTAGTTAAACTAAATAATTACTAATACTAATAATACTAGTTGCAATGAAAAGGAGAGAGAGAAACAGAACCCAAGACAGTCAAGTCATGCAGAACACAATTTCTCACCACCCACTGACTGATGCCCATCCCATCCTATAGCAGCTATTAGTCCCTCCTGGCCCAATCTCCAGTTTATATAGTGAGCATAATATTCCATAGCATAGAAAATCCCTTTTTCCAGTTCAAGTCAGCTGATATGACCATGCTCTCTCTTGGCTTCTTGTGGAGATCCTCACTGGCAGAGCGTGAGACACTGGAAAGTCCTTGACTGAGGATAAGCACTGCTCAGCAACAACTAAAACATTAGTGTTTTATTAACATATTTTCATACTAAATCCAAACCACGGCACTGTACCTGTGACTATGAAGAAAATTAACTCTATTTCAGCCAAAACCAGGACTGCAACAATAACAACAAAAACAAAACAAAACAAAAGTACAAAAAGAAAAAAAGAAAAAGCTCACTAAGCACTCAAATAACAGATGTGTAGTCACTTTAAAAATCACTGAAACTACAGTAAATAGTTTAATGTTAGCTTGGGTACATGAACGCAATTCTTCAGACATATTGGTGTAGGAAGACCCTTTGTACATAGTTTATAATCGTGGCCACTCTTATTGATCTGATGAATATGACCTGAAAGCCTTGGGAAGAAGGAGCTGGAAGTTTCCAAATGAAATATTATCCTGTTACAAAGATATAGATCAGAAGTGTTAAGTTTAAAGGGTCTCTACATATTTCTTTTTGGAGAAAACTCATACAGAAACACTACAAAAATCAGAAGAATTAGTAATATGATTTAGGTTATTAAAAAGAGTTTAGCAAGAGTCAGAGAATATAAAAATGTGCTGTACATCTTACCAATACACTGAAATAAGCTATAAAAATTACTATAGCTATTGTTGTTTCTATCCTATAGTGTTAACAAATACAGATTGATGCGTTCTATTTCTTGTGATAAAACCAGCTATATTGGCTGTAATGGTCAATTGTTAAAGGCACTATTCATCATGTTTGAATTCTAAGGGCCAGCTGCCTTTATATCTGACAGAGTAGATATATTATATATGTAGTGTTTTTATATATATATATATATACCCATATATTCTGAAGCTTTGGGAGAGAAATGAAGATACAGTCAGCAGGAGGAGCTGCAGCATCAGAGGGGAGATGGTACTCATAGAAATAAAATACGTTTGCAGTCTGTGTTAGTTGCTGTCCAGAAAGAGCAGTTGCTGCTGCGCTGGAGGTAGGTGAGAGGGAGAAATGAGCTGTAGTGACTGCAAACAGCCTGAGTTGTGGAGAGTCTGACAGGCATTTTGTTTTCAGATTAATTCTTTTTCAAGGGAGAGAGAGGAAGAGAGGGAAAAGTGAAATGAAATATAAAACGTCTCTCTATAAACAAATTTGGACTTGGCAATATTTGTTTGCCTCACGTTTGAATATTACCAAGTGGAAAGAAAAGGACAGAAGCCCAAGTATTACTGGCATGACGCATTCCTGTACGGTGGAGGTGTATCAATGAAGAAATGCAATCTTTTCTACAGAGTAGTGGAATTTCAATGTGATCACAGAGCAGGCAAAATATAGTTAATAACTATGCCAGATGGAGCTTCATCTGCTGGGGATTCACTTTAGAAATGAAGAAATTATGGTAAATATGGACTCTGTCTTTTTAAATTTAAGATCTTGGGAAATGCTGACATCCAGTTTTGATGTTTATCCAGGAGAAACAGTTATCTTGAGGGATAAGGTGATAGGAATGTTAATTTGAGGAGAGACATCAAAAGCTATTTGCATGTTAATCAAGTCAGCATTAGCAAAGCCTCCAATTTCAGTGTACATCAGCTGAAGTTCTCACATAAACAAGAACAGGTTTCTGCCTCATGAATGCTTTAGTGCAGAGACATACAATATTGAACTTTTTTAAACATAATCTTTCACTTTGGCATTGACGAAGAAGAGGGAGATGAGTTCTTCAGTAAGAGATGGATTCTATCCTTAGGTATGATAATGTTTATAGGAGCAGGAACACTTTCGAAAAAAATACCAGTGCAAAATAAACCATAGAGAAATTACTTACATTAGCTTTTCTTTGCAGCACAGTTTAGCAATAGATATTAGTGTGTAGACACAAAAAGGCACCAGAAAAAGGGGAAAAAAACCCCAAATCATTAAATAGTCAATACGGCTGAATTGTTTGTAAGTATAAGACTCTGTCCTAAGAGTCATCAATTTACCACTGGCTCTCACTCAGAGGGCCTGGGAGGAGCTCTGGAGGGGAGATTTAGATTGAATATTGGGAATAATATCTTCACCAAAAGGGTTCTCAAGCATTGGAACCACTGCCCAAGGCAGTGGTTGAGTCATTATCCCTGGAGCTATTTAGAAGACATGTTAAGTGTGGCAGTTAGGGACATGTTTTAGTGCTGAACTTGGTAATGATGGGTTAATGGTTGGACTCAATGATCTAAAAGGTCTTTTCCAACCTAAATGATTCTGTGATTCTGACTTGCTTACTGTAATACACATACTAATAGAACTGGAATGTACTGTAGGTATTGACATAACATCCCTACACTGTTAGACCGCTTGGGACCCTTGGATCCTTGCTATTGCCAACGGTGTTTCCCTGTTCCTAGGTTCTCCTGGAAACAAAGCTCAGCTCTGGGAATGGTGCATTCCTGTATTGCCACAAACACCTCAGTGACATATAATCTGAAATTTGCTTGATGTGACAGGGATATTGGTTGGGTAGTGATTCCTGTTCTAAAACCCACAAATGTATGTCCAAATCAAAGCCCAGATCAACCAGTTCAGACTGCAACAAGGTGGACCCAGGTCAACAGGTCACTCCTGCAACCTCTAGACAGGTCTGCACCTGACAGGTTGGCCATTATGTGCAGTGTCTTGTGCTTGGACTGCAGCTTTTAAAAAGCACTCAAAATTACATTTGGTATCCTTACAGGAAGGGCTACTGTTTCAACTCTCCACTGTTTTCTTCATTAATTTGTCAGAACAAGTCACAAAACCTCAAGTCAGTCAGCACGTTGTTTTTTCATCATGTTTTGTAAAAAATGCTACACAAAAGAAAATGTTACTTTTGTTATCCAGCTCATTCCAGATTAATTTGAACAGTCTGAAATGCACAGATGCAGTCAAGTATCACCTGCCTGGGTGGTGCCCAGAGTCAGGCTATAGCCATGGACAAATGTCCACTAAGAGACTGAAGCAAGTACTGCTTTCTCATCTAATAACCTATCTATCTCTCAGCAGGCCTGTACCTTCCAATAGCCAGAAGAATCTTCATCCTACATCCCAGGGCAGGCAAAGTATGCTCTCATTTTGTATCATATGCAATATGCCACTAGTGGTCTTCAACTAAGCTTCACATTACTTCAGAAATTTCAGAAAATTGCATGCAAAGAAATAATTTTGTTATAAAGTCACAGTGGTTATCATGCAGGGCAATGATGTGCAGCGTGGATGCAGCCAGTCTGATTGACATGAAACTCAAACCACTTTCTACCTCTCAGTTTCTAGACCTAGACTCTCTCCATGTGGTAAATAAGGTATGTAGACATGATTTACCTCTTGTAAGCCTCTATATTAAAAAAAAAAAAGTTATTTACCATGCAGGATAGCCCTACTAATTTTCCATTATTTGCTTTAGCAGATTTTGTTTTTCCTTTTATTGAATGCTGCAAAAAGAGAGATTATTTGGTGGTGCCTAAACTTTGATATACTTAGCAATTTAGCAATCTAGCTTAAAACCTCAAATTCCTCTATGCGTAGTTCTAGGTGTAAACACAAGGAGATGAGCTTCTTTCATGGTCATAAAGAACTCATTTCTATTGCAAATGAAAGCTAAAAGGATTGATTAATGTAGAGGAAATAAAGTAAAAAGGAAAGAAACCAATGAACAGACAAAAATAAATAATAAAAAAAGAGAAATGACAATGCTAAAGCAGTATATATCTAGATAATATTTATTCAGAGGGGCTGGAATTCTACATTGGTTTTTAGTGCAAGAGCAAATGGCTCATCCATGGTTTGTTTTATTTCTGGCATGCATATTGGAATCTGGAATCTTTGAAAAAATGAAGAATAAAATTGACTTGGTTTGACAAAGGTAGTGGGTTATTAGTAACTCATTTTCTACAAAACACTATCTAAAAGTGATGGCCTGAACAGACTTTACATTTTCCAATTTGAGGTGAAAATCCTATTATTATATCATATTATTATAATTGATTTACTCTAATAATTCCTCTTTCTTTTTCCGCATGCATGTGTATCTGCATATATGTCTATATCTATAGTTGTACTTAAAAAAAATATCTCGAAGGAGAGTTTCTTCAAGATAAAAAATCCCCCAAAAACTAAAACCAGGTCTGTAATGACAGGTTTTTTTACACATGTCTTAAATACTGTTATTTTTCTATCATTGATCTTGAGAATTATGATAGTCCAAGCGTTTTGAAAGGTGTCTCCAATAGTCTGAGACTTCTAAATGGCTTAACTGGCTTGAAAAACTGAGGAAGACAGTAACTCTCATCCTTTTATTAAGACAAGTAACTAATTTTTTAATAAATATAAAACCCAACCAAACAACCAAAACAAGAGAAATCAGAATTTGTGCAAGTTGGTTCATGAGTTAATAATTCAAATGTACAGACACATTAAGGCTTTAAAATCTTGTAGATGAACAGATATTCAGTCAAGATATAGAATTTAATGTGGATTTTTTGCATAGTACAAGAGATTTTTGATTAGTTATTGATGAATATTGGTGACAGCCTAAATGGAACACAGGCATCAAAATATGCCTACTCTGTCCCTATGGTAAAGTTTAGTCTTTTAGACAATATAGGAATGTAATTTGGCTAAAGCATATTCAAGAACGAATGTTCCCATAAGTAAAGAAGAGATAATGATGATTTACAAGCCAGTATTCAGAAAAAAAAATATATTTTGGAGACAAATACAATTAAGAGTAAATAAAATAAGTTCTTATTGAGTGTTATAAATAATTAAAACTATATCTTTCTTAATTTCTTTTTAATAGATTCTATATCTATTTTAAGTATCCCAAACTTGTTAAAAAGGGAGCCAAGAGATATGATGATGCACATGTCCATAGGGAAGCATAAAACTTCTGGGGTATTGAGAGAAGTTGATAAAAACACCTTAGAGAAAAATGTATGAAGAAGGAATTACAAATCCGAATGCTGCTAGTTTGCAGATTTAAGATGTCATTAATGAAAAGCCCCTATAAACTAATTTTCTCTTAAAGAAAAAAGGAGTCTAGATATCACAGATTTTTTGCCAGAGTGGGACATAAACAGAGGTACCAAGTCTAGGCCACATGCCAAATTTTACTTTTTACTTATGGACCAAAAAGTAGAAAGTGTTTCTTCTCAAGCGTTCTTTATTCTCAATGCTTCATCTAAAATGGCTTGTCAATACAGTACAAGACACAGTATACCTTGTGTCTTGGGTGTGAGCGACTGACATTGAAGATTCTTGTGTTTCCAGCCTGAATGCAGACAATGTTGTCAAAAGACACATTTGCATATAAAAAAAGAAATGTCTTCAATGTCCCCCACTTTCATTGTCTGCCCACAATATAGATTTTAATTTTTTATTTTAAGTCTCTTGAAATGACACAGAATATAAACAGGAAACTGGAAAGACTAAGTAGGAAACTAGGAAGCATGAAATGCATGTGAGGCAATTTTGTGTGAATGGACAGTTTAGTGTGTAGTGACATAGATGCCAGCTGATATAAGGCTGTTGTGTGATGTTTTGTATCCTCACCCCAGATGTTTCCCAATTGACTCCAGAAATATACCTCTTACAGTCACTACCTGTCTTAATAGAGCCATAAAAATGGTACTAAACACAACTTTCTGAACTTTGTGAAGGTTTGGATGTGGGTAGGTTCCCTCCGGGGATCAGTTGCTTCAAGCCATTACTGAGTAATGAATTCACTCAGAAAGCTCCAAAGTAAGTGCATGATGTTACATTTCAAGAGGCATGCGTGTCACATCTGCCCACTCTCCCACATCAGAGATAGAATATTCGAAGATACAGAAAATAAAGAAAGAAGTGCTTACTCACACCTTTAAATTGTCTACATATAAGATGCAAAGATAAGGTCTATAAAAGTGCTATGCATGTTTTATGTGAATTAGGCTAGAAGATCTATTGGAAGAGACAAAAGGTTCACAAGTGTGAGATTATTTTCTCCTTTTCTCATTCCGATTTCTAATTTCTGATCCTAATTTTCTAACTCTTTTTTCATAGTTCCACAGGCTGGCTTTTATCTCTGCATGTCTTGAAAACTAAGAGCTAATTCATATTTTCAGCATTTGGAAAGCCTTGAAAAAGGGAAGATATTTTAGCTACTATTTCTAAGCATATAGTATTGCTGATTCCCTCTTCAGATCAGGCATTCACATAAACAAGTCTTGCATCTTTTTCCCCAAATAGTATGCACTCTGTTATTAAAATATAGTGCCCAAGGGATTTGCTGATCTCACAGCAGCATCATTCAATTCCTAGGTTAAAAGGAATGGAAGTCTTCGACAGAGAAAGCAGTAACAAAAAATACATGAGAAACTACATTTCATTAACTTTGTTTTTATTTTTTGAATTTTACTTTTATAAAGCACACAATTTTCTCCTTGTTTCTGCATTTCTAGAGTTTGAAATATGATACTGATAACTAACCTTGGAATCATTGTTTGAAAATGGAGAGTTATTTCCAAACTATTCTGGCATTAAACAGGTCTCCAACATTGTTAATATGTGTTAATCTTAGATGTGCAATATTGCAAGGCTGGAGCCTAAACGTATTGCGGAAATTCTGTATTTGCCAAAAATAAAGGTATACCAAAGAAGTCACAAAAGTAAAAATCAGCAAGACAGTTTTGATAGTGTGTATAAACCTTTCAAATTTCAGAATATGCAAAAAAATTCTGAATGAAATCTCATATGCATGGATATAATGACAGAAAAGAAATTGTGAAATCTTTACAAACTGAAGTGGAAAATTGGGGTGCATTCTGTTTAATTTATGTTTTACTATGCTATTTATGCAGTGGTTTATTAAGAATTAAATAAAATAATAAACTACAAGCCAAGCCAATGTAGTCCACTCCATCCTGCAGAGCGTGACTGATTTTGGTGAACCTCTTTAGGTAGGCAAACAGTCATCCCGGCCTTCAGGAGACAGGACAGGGAAACCTAGGTTACTCTTCTCTTTAACATGACAATATCTGGATGAGAAAGAAGAGACTGATGACTGATAATTTTTGTCTGTTTAAGAGTTTTACATGTCAGTATTAGCCATGCCTTCTGAATGTGAATTGTCATAGGCAAGAAAACACCTTTTAAGACTGCTCTGCGAGAGCAGTGTGCCACTGCACTTGGGTGCCTGCTGCCCCAGCACTGGCTCTGCTGTTGAAGAGCCAGACACTTGCAGTAAGATGCAGCCCATCTAGCTTGGCCTTTCATCATTTCGTAAGTCCTTTTGAGCCTTATGAGCATTAAAGTAGGTCTCATGCTGATATCAAAGGTTAAGGCAATCATCTCTTTCCCTTTGCAGATAAGGACTTGAAAACTGCCTTTGCAGTCTCTCTCTTCTGTGCTGCACAGAGACATTCCTGCAGCCTGAGATTTCTCTTCGTTTAAGCAGTATTTATCAAATGGAAACATATGTATACAGTAGGTAAGTAAATATTTGCCTCACTTTGAAGAAGAGCTTTCTGCTCTTTTGTTTTGTTGCTGGTATTTCTTAGCAGAAGTATTTTTAAAATATACATAAGGAATAGAAACATGATAAAAGAGCTTAATCATTTCAGCTCCCATCGAACCATGAAACAAATGACTTCTTAATTATATTGCTTTATGCTTTCTCATAGTCCCTACTGAGAGAAGGATGGAACAGCTTGAACTTCGATGGTACTGTATTTTTCCTAATTACTGTTTATGTACACTGAGGATGTAAAATACCTTTGGGAATAGTCTTTAAAAAATTAGGAAATCTAGTATATTTCCAAATCAGAGTAGACTAGATCCCAACTAACTTGGACACATTTAACCTACACTTTGCAAACCATACATGTTTGTAAAAAAAGTATTTCGTGGGTTTTTTTTGTTTGTTTTTCTTTGTTTGGTTGTTGTCATTTGATTTTGTTTTGTTTTGTTTTCATGTCTGTATGACTGTTCAAGAGCTTTTTTCTACAATTTGTGGTAGCACTTGTGAGACTATCCTTTTTTCTCTTCTCTGACTTTCCTCACAATAAATTGTTCTTTTCTTTCTTCCTCTCTTCAACCATGCGTTATTTTTAGAACTTCGTCACAAGCACCAAGGTCCAAATAAAATATAAGGAATAAACCAACTAAATAACAAGCATAAGTAATTTCACCTATATTAACCTTAAATATGAGAAATTGGATCTTCAGATGCTATTTTTTCAAAAAAATAAGCTCCAGTGAAATTAACTACAGTGTTTTAAATTATTACCACATGTATAATTTAAAAATGACAGTTAATAACCATTCCATTATTCACATCAAATAGTGGTCCAATACTGCTTTTTAAAAGTTGCAAATTTATCAGCACCTATTGTTTTTTGACACTTCATCACTAATCCATCTTGCTCCAAATGTTAGTCTTCCTTTCAAGCTTTGGAAAATCCTACTCTGTG
This sequence comes from Calyptomena viridis, assembly GCA_013390005.1. NCBI lineage: Eukaryota > Metazoa > Chordata > Aves > Passeriformes > Eurylaimidae > Calyptomena > Calyptomena viridis. The sequence continues at coordinate 106,634 of WEIV01031093.1, forward strand.
CGGTTAGACAGAAAATCAAGAGTGATTTGAAGGTACAGGCAAAGAGTCAGCCTAATTTATTTAAAATAGAATTTTTTTCTATCGTGCCAACTTTAGTACATTTTTATGTACGAAAATCAAAGCAGCCCTAACTAACATTCTGCTTAAGATGGACTGCAGGAAATTCGTATTCCTTTGGTAGAATTCATTTATGCATTGTGTTAAGGTGAAAAATGCAAAGGACTATCTAATTTTCTCTGGTACACTTTAGAAATCAGGCAATAGTCACATCTACTTAGTAGCACTTTTTTGAGCCCCTTAGTCAGTTTTAATTTAGTCAAAGGTATAACTGGGTTAGCATTTGCTTGAGATGAGACTGCAGGTGGGGATATCTAGCTGAATACAGACAAGTTGAACAGGATTTTACAGCTTTCTCGGCATATATCATACTACATAGCTGATGATAAATCTACTCTTACATTACTAACATTGTGAACTATGATAAAACCAGAGACTGAACCTGGATAAAAACTCTGTAGTGAATAAAATTTTCTTTTGTAAATGTAACCACACTCACAAAAACACCAGGAGAAGAAAATTCTTGAAATTGACATTATGAAAATTGATTTAAACTACATCAATGAAATAACTTTTGTTAATATATTCTCAAACTCCGCAGGAAAGAGATAGCTCTATGCTATTGCTATACTGATAAAGGTTCTTAGATGTAGAAAAGCTTGTGTGAAAACAATAAAGTACCTTGAAATTTTTCATTACCTTGTACAGACATGCGTGTAAAATTTACAAACCATTCTTAATCTATTTGCCAAGATGCTTTTGCTAACAGCAGAGCGAGTCAAGCAGGAAATAAACTTTAGAAATCTATTTTCAAAAGTGAAGTCTAATATAGTGCATATTGCTTTAGGTATATATTGTCATCTTTCTGAAACAAAATTGGAATAAAAACACAACATATTTCAGAATCTCATCATGTACATTTGAGATGCATCGTTCTATTTTGGATTTCATTTCTATTCTGAGGTCTTCTTGACTGTTTCTGTTTCTTGAATTCCACTGTCTAGTTCCCAGTGGTCTGAGTCTTAAGTCAAATGAATCTTCAAGCCAGTATTCTGTATTGCCTAAAAAGCTAGGACAAATTATTTAAATTGTGAAATAGCCATTTATTTCTTCCTGATAGCATCAGCCTTTTCAATAGCAATGCTCTTCCATATTTGCCACAGAGCTCCCTCTATGTGTCCACTGTTTTCTAGGGAATTCAATGTCACACTTCTTGAAATAAATCTGTGAAAGTTCGTTTTAGTTTGGTTTTGATTTTTGTTATTGTTGTGAGTTTTTTCTCTGTGTGGTTGGATTTTTTTAACTATGAAGGTGGTCAAACACTTGAACATGTCACCAGGACATTATGGAGTCTTTATCCTCAGGGATAATAAACGCTCGAGTGGACATGGGTTTGAGCAACCTGTCAAGCTGACCCTGCTCTCAGCAGGTGGTGGGTGCCTTCCAGCCTAGGCCATCCCCTGATTCTGTTTCTGTATGTGAACAAAGTTAGTATAGGCCACCCACCCTGTGCTCCATCTCTAGCCAAAATAAAGGGAAAATCTTGAAAGATGAGCATGTGATTGGTTCTAGAGTAGCTATCTGTCAACAAACAGTTAGCAGAAACATAGGCTACATTTTAACTGAAAGGCATGAGGTTCCTACCCATGGATCCATGAAAATGAAAACAAAACTTCTTTCAGTAAATTAACTAAACTTTTATGCCTCACAATTATTATTTGAAAGTTTACCAAAGATTATTTCTGTAAAGTAGCGTAAGAAAACTCTAGGAAGGTGCACTCTCAGAGTATAACCACACTGATAACAATCTATAGTCTCTTCCACTGGGAATGAAATGTGGAGGCTCCTCCAGAGACCTCCATTCACTACTGCCAAATTGTGTTCTATTAAGCAGGGAGGCATGGTACTAATGGTACTAATATGGCCTGTTGTTCTGACTCGTCAGATTCTCATTTCCTTAATTCACCTCGAGGCACCAGCAGTTATGTCTCACCTTGCTCCTTATGTTGCTAACTCATCCTGTTTCCATCTCTTGCATTGTGCCATCTTACAGTATATTTTTTACTTTAGTTTATGAGAAGTAACACAGAGAACTAATGTGACCCCTTCAATCAGTTAAGAAAACTTAACTTCCTCACTCAAATCATGCAAAACAAAGTGATGAATGTGCCTGTCCTGATGTACATATAGTTTTCCTCTGCATAAGCAGAACATTGATGTTAATTTGGCTTTCCCTGAAAGATTTTAATGCTAACCTTCTTTTTCTCCAGCTCATTATGCCTTTAGTGCCATCTGGTTTTAAGATAAACCTGCAGGCTGGAATCCTCAAAAGAATAGCAATATACAAAGGTCTGTGCAAAACAGAAATTAATATTTCTATTGGATATATATCTTGATCGTCTTAGCTAATAACAAATTGCATTCTCATATGTAGAGTGGCTAGGTCTTGCATATTTAGAGGAGTGACAAATAAATGAGTCCCACAAAGGAATTATGTGTTAGAGTCTGCCTCTATCCTATCTCATGGTATTTTCACACAGATGCTACCTCTACTTAGCAACATAAACTTCTGAGATTCAAGACTCCCTCAGAGACTGAAAAGGCCTCATTTGATGTCCTCTCACAATGGTACTTTTCTCCTCAGCACTTCCCTCTTTGTGTTCTGGGCACTCACTTCTATCTTAGAGCTGGTGATGGTGTGGATAGCCATCATCCTGCAGTCTTGATCTTCCGGATAAAAGCAATTTCTGTAATTGCTAAAGCTGTAATGTGTTTCCTGGGCCTTGTGGTGGGATATCAGACTCTTTCCTCATACAGATACCACACACTCTTGGAGCTACTACATTTTAACTGCTGTTTAATTTTTAAATTATTTTGCTATTAGTGAATGACAGATTGAAGTGATGATGTGGGTCTTTTTTATTTAAAAGACTGATACTATAATATTACTGTCTCCTTCAAGGGACAGTGATTTGACACATGATGTATAAAGAAGTAATGGAAAGGTATGAGAGAGTTCCACCACCTCACTGAGACCACGGATTTTTTTTGTTTTTGTTGTTGAATTGTCCAGATTGTCCTTTTTGGGCTATGGAACATACATAGAGGTTGTATGCACAGAGACACCAAACTCTTCTAGCTGTATAAATGTGCAATTGATTAAACAATGCAGATGCAGAAGTGTAGAACTTGTAATTTTTTTTCATTTTCTGATGCAGAAAACAACTTTATCCCAGCTTCTGTGGCAGATTTTCTCGTTGACACATTTGACCACACAATGAACAAGGCTGTAAGATGTCATGCATTCTTTTGGAAGGCCTTGTCTCCAGCAGGACTGTGATTTCACCCGAGATTTTATAAGTCTGTCAATACTTAGGTTGCAAAATATTGAAAAAAGCAACTTCTGTTTCCTAGAAATCATTTATCACAGAAAAAAATATTTAAAACTTTTTCTTTTTTTAAATGCAATATGAAGGTACTTTGATATCTACACATAAAACTAGGAAGAATTTATACAGGGTTCTGTTAAAATGAAATAGTAAAGACATACAGATACTTAGAAGATTTTGATTCTCATTAAAAATCTGTATTTAATGCAGAAAAACTTATGTGAGAACAAACCCGAAAAAGTAAAATCCATGTCTATTGTAAATTCCCAAAGGCAAAGATTATAAAATTTATCTGGTACATTGCTTGTATAGTACTGATTGATTAGCCAAAGATTAAAACAAACAAACAAACAAACAAGCTACTAAATTGTTTCTTTAACTTCTCTCCTGGAATAATTTTATAAATATTAGTCAAGAGAAAAATTAAGTCAGATGAATATTGAACTGAAGACTGTGTGCATGGATACTGTAGAAGTAACTTAAATTAGCTATTGTTACTCTTAAAATTGAATATAACGGGAATAAATTATCAATAAACAAACTCTTTGGAAATTTATTCAGTGTTTTTGATTTTAAATTTTTCAGAATCATACTTATGTATGGGGGAAACATAACCATCTCTTGAAAGTAAATCCAGTGGGTAAAATAACCATTTGCTATTACAGTAGTTAAATGTCTCTCTATGACTAAGATATTTGTGAGATGTGCATATAAGCATCTCTTCTGCACTGCATAAATGTTGTGGGTTTGTATTTGTTTGAGATTATTGCCTTCATCCTCCCTAAGTGCAATGTCCTAAATCTTGGGTTGGGGAAATTCCAAGCATGAATACAGGGTGGGTGGAAAATTTATCCATAGTCACCCTATGGAGAAGGACTTGGAGGTGTTGGTTGATGGGAAGATCAACATGACCCATCAATGTGTGTTTGAAGCCCTGAAAGCCAACCATATCCTAAGTGTGGTTAGCAGATTGAGAGAGGTGATTCTGTCCCTTTACTTTGCTGTTGTGGGACTCCACCTGGAGTCCAGCTCTGAGGTCCTCATCACTGGAGACTTGGACCTGTGGCAGCTGGTCCAGAGGAGGGCTACAAAGAAGGTCAGAGGGCTGGAGCAGCTCTCCTAGGACACTATTTCAAAAGTAATGGTAAAAATTCTTATTTTAAAGAATACAGATTGGTATTGGGTACTACAATCTTGGAATGCTGGTAGCTCAAAAAAATAATGGACTATGCAAAACCATGGACTCTACAAACCCAGGAGACACGGAGACAAAGTAGTCTGCAGCTGAAACACATAATGGGTTTTAATAAAAAGACACCAAGAATGAGGCCAGGTAGAGCATAGGAACAAGAAAAATCATGAATAAAACTGTGACAAATTGCTAAGAGGAGTGAGAAAGCACAACTCTGTGTTTACTTATGCAAGATGTATAGGAGAAATTACTTTGCTAATTTTTGCTTAAATTATAAACCAGACAGTTTTATTTATCATGGCCTCGGAGAAACTACTTGGAACAAGACATACATATATATCTCATATGTGTGAGACCCTGACAGTAGTCAGTGGATAGTCTTAAATCAGGTTTCAATATTTAGTATATTATATAATATTTAGAAGCCAAAATCACTTTCCAAGAACATTGTATTTAATTTTTCAGATTGAATAGTTCAGATTTAAAATTGCTGTCACTATATGCAAATTGTACTTCGGTTCAATAGAGGTTTACTTGGGAAAAAAAACCTACATTTTGTATGATTACTTTAAAACACAGGTTGAATCAATACAAAACCAAGTAACTGACCACACAGAACAAACCAAAGGGAAAAAAAAAGAGACAAAAACTTGCAGATTCTCATAAAACTGTTTCAGAGCATTAAGAACACCTTGCTAAATGAAATTTCCATGCATAAGCAACAAGTTCATATTAATTACTTAATAATAATTAACATGTTCATATTAATTACCCTGTGATAATGATGCAAACAACAGGAGGTGAGAGCACTACTTTCTGCAAGACAAAGAGAGCATTTGTTATCAAAAATAGAATGCTATTCTGCACAGGAAAATGCTTTTTGTTTAACATACAGATTTAATTAAAACACCACTAGCAATTTTTAACATTGATCATAAACGAGTCTAACAGTTGGTTTACAGAACATGTAAACCATCTCATCAAAATGAGCAAGATGCACCAGGCACCTGCAAATCTGTTAATTTAAGTTTTTTGACTTATCACCCTTTTTCTGTTAATTTTTAGCTACTGAGCATGATATTTTTTCTGCATTGCCAGTGGCACTCAGAGTAGGACTGGAATCCAAACATCCTCATCTTCCTATGTATTTCTGGCACTAACAGCACGTGTTTACCTAATATCAGATCTTTAACAATTACAATAATATTACATTTATTCTATATTTAGAGGTTGCCTGCTTACCTTTTCTTCAGTTGAAAGTTTGGAGTTTTTTCAATTTGCATCTTTCATTTTCTATCCAGTTATTTTCACTTCTGTAAATGTTCTTTTTCTTCAACATTTTTGATTGATCGGTATTATGATATTTTGCAGTTTACTTCTTTTTTTATTGCTTGTATTGCACCCCTTGGAACTCTGACCTTATCTTTATGGTAATGGCATCCTACTGTTTTTGCAACATTTGCTATTTAAAATACTCTGACTGTTGGCTGGTACTCTATCTGAAGACTTTCACTATTTCAGAGCAATTCTTAAAATAATTTTTGATGTATAGTAACAGTAAGTTTTGTTTATTTTTCTTTTAATTGCAATATATGTTTATTATCTGAACAGAATTGTTGAATATAATTAAAATAAAGAGCAAACTAACTCAAATCAAACTGAAAGCTCTTTTACATTTTAGTGTTATTGGCTATTTCTTTGCAGGAAGTGGGGGAAGGAAAAAAGAAACAGGGCAATTAACAGAAGGAGTGAGAAGAGAAACTGTTTAAGATATAAAAGACAATAAAGACAACTTATTAACAAATCACCCACCTATCAACCTACTTGGTCTATTTTTCTAGTATTTTCTATTTACAAAGAAAAAACAAAACAAACCAACCAACCACAGAAGAAAACCACAACAGAATGATTTTATCAGACTTTATTATAAAAATAACAGAAGCTGCTGGATCAGACAGTGTTGTATTAAACATAATCTAGAAAATGTTTAAAACAGAGGTCTTATGTTTTTGACAGGATCAGAAGGCATTTGTAGTGGGAGCAGAGAAAAGAGATCAGGAGGCAAAAGGACATGCTGGGAAGAGGATCTGAAAGGGACAGAGGTGTCCTCCTCTGAGAGTGCTGTGGCCTCCGTGTGTGGACCTCAGAAAATACAAAAGCTGTGGACAGGCAGCTCCTCTCAGAGAACAGCTGAAAAGGGCCATGATTTGTCTCGAGGCACATAGTAATTTGTGGTTCAAGAAATTGATGTGATTCCAGCTGTACTGAACTGTTCCAGTACAAACTACTCAAACTTTATGCAGCATATTTTTTATGGCAATGACAGAGAAACTGCTACTTCATTCAGCATAAAAAGAAAAGGACTTCTTGATGCCCCTTATCAGTACACAATTGAAATCTAAATTTTGTAGATAACACAGGGAAAAAAACAACTATGTTACTTCATTAACTTAACAGGATATTTTCCCTTGACTGCAAAGAATGCAGCTGTCTTGCCAAAACTCTGAAGGACTTTGAAGAAGGGTACATTCTAAAGCACTTTTTCACTGACCATGACAAGTGTCTGTTAAAGTGTCATTTATTTTCTGTTTAAAAAACAATGGTTCACAGATACACAGATGCTGGTATCTCCCTAAGGAAATGGTTAATGACATATAGGCTTGTTATGAGGAGTTGCTGCAATTAAACAACAAAATTTAGTTTCAGACATATAGCTTCCCCGATTGAAAGGTTTTCAGCATAATACAAAATGTTAGACTTCTATAACTAAATCCTATATAAATTGGGACTTATCTTGTATATTTTAAAAAATAAAATAAGATCATCTTTCATTTGAAGAAAAAAAATCCAGTCGAACTAACATAATATTTTGTCTTTATTTCCAGTGGTTACTTTAATCATAAAACATTGTCTATAAATTTTAAACACAGTCCAACTTTATCTGACTGTAAATACTAGTACATTATATTATATATTTAACTGTTGAAATAGATATCTTCCATTGTCCAAATTTTGTTTTCTGCACAGGTACTTCTGGATAAGGATCAGGTTATGCCTTGCCTTTCTTCTGGCTCATGTTACCTGTATGTACTGGTGTTTCTGTCTGACATTAATAGGAATGTAAAAGTTTAAACTCTAGAGAAACTTTAAAGCCTCAAAAACAGAGGACTCAACTTTATGGGGAAAAAATCCTTTAACTGCAGGATTGGATAAGAAAACTTAGCAAGTTGCAGGTGTTGAATGAGATTGTGATCAGAGACTATTCTGGCAAAATAACTTGGTATCACTTACGTACACCATTTTATAAAGAATTTATTTGTATGAAATAAAAATAGATAATTTTAATCAGACTTATTGCAGAAAATTCAGTTAATGAGAAAGAGATCATGAAGACTCATTAATGAAATTAGGGTAAGCAAAAGAATATAACACCCTGAATTCATTGTAAAGCAGCTCATTGGGCAGCTCAGTGACACGAAGTTGCTTGCTCACTTCCTCACCTGGTGGGATGGGGGAGAGAATAAAAAAGGATAAAAATTAGAAGACTCTTGGACTGACATAAAGACAGTTTCATAGGTGTAGCAAAAGCTATGCGCACAAGCAAAGCAAAACAAGGAATTAGTTTCACCACTTCCCATGGGTAGGCAGGTTCAGCCAACTCCAGGAAAGCTGGGCTCCGTCATGTGCAACGATTTCTTGGGAAGAGTTACACCATCACTCTGAATGTTGCCCTTCTTCTCCCAGTTTTATATGCTGAACATGATGCCATATGATCTGGGATATGCCTTTGGTTAGTTGGGACCAGCTGTCCAGTCTGTGTCTCCACCCAGCTCCTTGTGTACCTCCAGCCTGCCCACTGGTGGGGTGGGGTGAGAGGCAAAAAAGACCTTGAGGCTGTGCAAGTGTTGCTCAGCCCTCTCCACCACAGGAGACCCTCTGTAAGTGTAGAAGACCCTTTCTGCAAACTTATTTCAAGTTTTAGAGCTTACTTCACTTAGGAAGTCTTTCCCGCCTAGGAGAGGCACCTTTCCCAGAGATATTAAAATGTTTTTCTGCCACTGCACTCCAGAGAAGTTCCTCCTGCCACGGGAAGAAGACAAGCTCCTTGTAGACATGTCTGAAGACCCCCACACAGCAGGGGGGGTCCGGGGACAATAAAAGCCTCGAGGAGAACAGAGGTGTGCCTTTTTCCCAAAGCCCAGTTTTTGTAACATCGTTACATTTAATGTTCTTAGTGTTCTTGCTTTTGGAAAAAAAAAAATTCCTAAATCCTTCCACTCATCCTGTTTTTGGGGGATGCCTGCATTATCTTTCCTTCACATCCCCCTGTGTGTCTTTGCTGTGTTTGGGTACACATAGGTGTAGGCAGGATCTAGACTTGCTGAGTAAGGAACGCTTTACTTCATTTAATGCACCCTAAGATATTGTTGACTGTCTTCTCTGCCAAAGATCATTGCTGGCTCATGTTCAGCCTGCCATATGCTAGGACAACAATGCCCTTTTAAGTAGATCTGTGTCCCGGCTTGTCCATCATGTGTATGTATCATGTACAGTTGTAATTTATAAGGCTACAAGTTGGTTATTGGGAGATAAAAGGGTGCTAAAGAATAACTATTTTGGATTTTTTCTCCCAAGGTGACATTGCATATTGCCAGCTTTTGTCTGATTTCTGATACAGCTATTTTGAACTTGGAACCTGTCCTTGTCAGAACTAATCTATAGTGCTTTTAATAGAGAGCTATAATTCATCATTTGTTTAGTTCTGTTCAAAAGAAGTCTGTATAATAGCTTTGATAACAAAAAAAAATTAAAGGCAACACAAATTTCACTAAGCAAATAGAAAATAGTGAGTTAGGCATCAGTGTGTTTTGATCCAAGCCAAAATCCTTACAGCATTGTCTTTCCCAAGCAATGTTTTCTTCTTCACTTATTGGTTCCTTCACGGGATTTTGAGAATTGAGAATTGTGAGAGGGGATGTTTCAACACATATTTTTTATATTTATTGAGGGTTTTTATTTATTTATGACCAAATGTGTTTGCTCTTGGATTACGAGGTTTAGACAGCTTCCTCTTGGACTGTACTTCAGCTATTAATGACTTGCTTTTCTTGTTTTGTTACTCACTGAGATTTGAGTTTGGTTTCTTTCCTTATTCTAAGTAATGGAATAAGTTTTTACCCTCACTTAATTTCTGAGATAGACTTCTACATCTGCAGCATAACAGAGTTGTGGCTTTGGTGGAGCCTTTTTTTGCACCATTGGACGTAGGTTTCTCTATGCTCTTTTCTAACTTTCTCTGTTGTGCCCTCCCAGAACATACAATTCATTTGTTATTGTTTTCTGATTTGTAAAAACCTTGCAGTGAAAGCATTTGTCCTTTGTTGATTGTCATATCACTGCCAACAACTACGTCAACAAAGGCTTTAAACTGTTGAAATATAGGGAAATATATTTGCTGTGTACTGGAAGTACAGCAATAGAGCACAAAGCCTTTGGAAAGTCCAGGTCTTGCAAAGGAATGCTTGTTAATTGGGCACATTATTTTGAGTCATGAACTGCATCACCAATTCTTGAAAACTCATAGTAACCAGAAAGAGCTGGCTGAACTATGAGAGAAGGAATACACATTTTAATCTTACCCTGAAAGCTATTGCATTTTCATCAAATTAAGTAGTTGATAAAATGTTTGTTTTAACATGATTTATCTAGCATATGTGAAAGCTACAAAATGTTATGCCACTCTGCAGAGCACAGCATGTTGCCTGAGGCTACCTCACTGAAACACGTCCTCCTTCACTCCAGACATTTATAGATGGCAAAAGCTTACCCACAGGGGAGTCATTTGATTTGCAGTCTGCAATATAGCATGCTGAAACTAAGTTGTTATGTGGGATGCTTGTTCCCTGCAGTTACTCTTGTAATAGAGCAAACCCAACAGTGAGAGGCAGTGAATTCTGCTGCAGATGCTGCTATTTTAAAGACACTCAGCACATTTCACGTTACTTTAGCATTCATGACCAATCTTTGCTATAATGCAATCCTTATATGATGCTTGTAGCACTGATATAGCTTGTTAAGGTCCTATTTGAAATCTAGGCACTCCTGTGAGATGACACCAGCATTTCCTCAAATGAGACAAAGAACCCTCACATCTGTAGTCTTAACATCCTTCCTTTTCCTCATTCCTTTAATCTTAAAGACATTTCCCCATCATAGAATAATTTGTCTGATTACAGTACTCAGAGGATGAGTCTCATTCATCAGCTTCATTTCTCTTTAACAGAATTGTTAAGCCTTCAGTTGCATTTATGACTGCTATCCAGATTTTAGATGTTCAAACTAAAGTACAGAGCCTATGAACGAAAATGATCTGATAGCTGTACAAGTGGTACTTGTTAAAAACCTTGTCCCGGTTTTCATGTTGTTGTTGATACTGATGGTTTGATTAATTTGCTTCTCATTTGACAGTTCATCAGCATTTTCTGAGCTCTTACCCTGCTGTTTTAAAGCAGGAGCTTTAAAAACCCACTTTTAAGACATTAAAAAAAAAAAGTAGCATCCAGCTATATCAGACACTGGTCATAGATGTAAAATTTCCAGGCAGGATTTGTCTGGTGCCCCCGTAAATTTTGGTATGCTAACTTATTTGTTAACAACTCCTGTCACAAAGGGGAAAAGGAAGAACTATTCCTGAGTGTCTTGATTAAGTACTTGACTTCCTTTTTCACATTGAGGAGTCATTAGCATAATAAAATTTATTGTTCTCTTCCCCTTAAGAATGAGAAATTGAGAGCCCTTGCTGCAGAAGTACTATCAACATGTGGAAGGAAGTTTAGCTCTTTAATCCTAACAGTTGCTCAAATACTCTGAACCAGACACAAGTATTACTGCTTAGAATTAGGGAGCTCTAGTGAATAATTGTGCACAGTGATACCACCAACGAAATAAGCTTTGCAATTTTCCACAGAAGCTTACATTCCCTAAGCACCAGTGGTCACCTAGAGAACTATACCAATCCATCACACCTACATCTCTGCAAGGGCAGCTTTGAATTTTCTCTCTCACGATCACTTTGAATTTATGTCCCCACTATTGGGATGCTACAACAGCTCCAAAACCACACAGTACAAAATTCCGTCAGAGAAGAAATGTCTCTGACTTCGGTTACCCGAGTTCATGCAGAATGCTTATAGCCAGCCACCAAGGAGTATGAAAGTGGGAGACATGAGTGTGAAATATATGGGGGCAGACAGTGAGATGCCAGCAGAAAGCAAGTGGTGTCACGGTGTACAACGAACCATCAGTGTTTTTAAGGGAGCACCCTCTGTCATTGTGGGTGTTTAGGGTAAGGAATGGAAGGCAAGAAAGGGATATATAAAGAGGATTTGTGGAGTAACAAGTGGAACAGAGCAACAGAGGAAAAGGGGATAAAAGAGTCTAGTGGAGTGTGAGCAGTGGCCTGTCAGTCCGTGTGCCCAGATGTGTCTGTGACAACACAGCCTCTCCTGCCTCATCATTAAACTCCATTTTGATGTTTTTCCTGGGTAAAGACTCCCTGAAAAGCAGGAGGGCTGAGTGCCTATCCAGTTGTGGGGCCAGGGCTGTGGGACAAGGGTCGGCACCAGAGAGACCCAGAGTGTGCAGGGTCTCTCTGGTGCTGTGTTGAGGTGCACTTTCGTGTGTGCATGTAACAGAGGCTGTTCCAGCATCTGGAGTAAGACTGCAGCTAAGGAAGCTTGTATATACAGGTACCAGGGATACAAGGGACATCTACTATGTAGACTGTCTTAAGTACAGCTCCTTGAGACTCCTATGTTATGTAGATGCTTATACATGTATTTATTTTCCACTAACAGACCAGCCTGATCAGTCAGTCAGGGGACAGGAAGGGACCTTTGGTGCGTTCATAGGAGAACCAGGAAATTCACAGTTTTACGGCTGGCTACTGAAAACTGAACCATGTCACACCTGCATGTGTTACTGCCATGATTAGGATGCCTGATTTAAATATGGCTTTAGAACTTGTATCTGAATGGTTTTTAACCCTACACACAAGCAATAAATTTTTTTCTCCATTCATCTGGCTGAAGGCAAATTATAGCAAAATTATACCTCTGCTGCCGTGGGTACTGAGTATATATTTTAGTTGTTTAGCCAGGGAATTTCTGAGTAATTCTTCAATTTCCATTGTCAAATGAATCAAGAACAAATGAAATTGCCAAAATTCAAAAGTCTTATCCTGTAGAAGTACAGGAGGACATGATAGAGAAAATGAAAAATCCACAAGTGTCACCAAAACAAACAGGCTTCAAGTGCAATTCAGCAGCAGTGCAGCTAATAGTGAAGGGCATTTTTTTTGTATGCCACCTTGTAAATATTGGGCAACAGTGAAGGGTCTAGAGAGTAAGTCATACGAGGAGCAGCTAAGGGAGCTGGGGTTGTTTCGTCTGGAGAGCTTATAACTCTCTACAATTACCTGAAAAGAAGTTTTAAAAAATTCCCTTCAAACGCAGTGAAATACTCATGTTGGATGTCTTTGCATCTTCTCAATGGCCAAAGAGTTGAGTCTCAAGGAGAGAAGGTATCAGCCCAGGCTCTGTCACCAGTGTTCAGTGGCCCTCCAAGCATAGCAAACTTGAGAGTCTTCTAGCTGTGAGGGGTGTCCCACTCAGAGCTGGTTGCACCTTGCTGTGGTCCAGGAGAGTTCAAAGGATCTGACTTACAATCACTGTTTGTGGATGCTGCTGTGCCTGCCTCAGGGGACAGACCTAAAACTCCTCTTCAGCCCTGACTAGCTCCAGCTGTCCAGCTGAGGGGCACTGAGCAGGAGTGGGCCACCATGGAACCCAAGGTCTCTCACCAGGAGATGACCAGTTCAGAGGCGGCTAAGGCTCAGAGGAAAAGTGCTTTCTCCTCAACCTCTTTGCCTTTGGTGTTCTGGGTGCAGCTATTGGAGGGCAAGGGATTAAGAGCAACTCTTTGTGGTTAGAAAACAGGAGAACAGTTTATTGGGGAAACTGACCCCTGGAAAAGCCAACCACAAAGAGCATTTGCTGGTTCTGTGCAGGGGTTTAAATATGGGGACAAAACTAGGGGAGGAGAGTGGGAAAGGACCTATGGACCTTAAGGTAAGGAGGTTTAGGAAAGGGTTACATCATAGAGAAGCCAATGGCCTGCAACTCAAACCTATTAGCTGTCGAGTAAGCAGGACTGACATGGAAAGTTCTGGACGGGTAGGCGGAGTTAAGATACAAATATGGTTTTGGAATGGAATAACTTTGGACCAGGGAAAGGGTTAAGGATAATTAGGAGGAGGATACAGAACAGGAGTGTGCAATTGCATTGGAAGGAAAAGGGGGAGGACCAAGCAGTCTATTTAGTGATAAACAAAGGGTTACAGAACTGTACAGAAACAACATGATAAATATAATAAACTGCAGGTGCACACCACCACATATGGGGTCACAAAAAAGGGGCCTTAAAGTTGGATTTAGTCATAATAATTTTCCATCCTGGATACAATTTGGATTGGTAACTTTCTTTGAAAGTTTGATAGCAAAAGTTATTGCACTTGGGTTGTTATTCAGGTAATAAAAACAAATAACCAAGACCGTTTGTTCAAAAACAGGAACTTGTTAGACAATATAAGTACCTGGTAGTAGACAGTGCTACTGATAAAAGGAGCTTAGCCCAGGTCTGTTTATCAAGGTTCAGGCCTGAGGAGAGGTGGGGGAATGCACCACCACAGACTGGAACACTTGCTAATGATCATCAAACACTTTGCATTTCTGACTGGTCCAAACCACACTGTTTAGCATAACAACCACAGAGCCACGAAGCTTTTGGTACAAAATAAAAGATGGTGAAGAGTGAACTGGTACATTCAATCACTTCTTTCACACACAGATGTGCCTGAAAACTAATGTTTCATAGTGATTCCAGTTATTGCGTTCAAGAAAAGACATGCTGGATTTGACAGCCACACAATTTCAGTCACACATCTGGAAGCACTTGAAGCATGTGATATTCAGCTGTCCCACACTCAGCTCACCATAGAATTGCTTTCAATCACCTGCTCTTGAATATTTTCATTGCAATTGAATGCTTACTTTGTTTTCAGATTGTATTTGGAAATGCAGTTCCCTTCTACGGTTCTTGTCAACAAAGGATGCTCATGAGCATATTTCTGGTGAGTCACTTCTATAAATTTATTCCTTGGTTGCAGTGTATTTGTGACATTACTAAATCAAAGAAACATTTCATGGTGAAAAATTTAAAAGCTCATGTATTCTACTGTATTCTGTATTCTACTTAAAATATTCTGTATACTGTATTCTGTATTCTACTTAAAATAGATTCCAGGTCAGCTGGTAATACAGAAAATCGGGTAAACTTTAAACAGAAATGAAAAATCCATAGAAGCAGATATATCGTTAGAAACAGTAAGGAACCACATAAAAATGAAACACCTAATGTAAAGACTAGGAAAAAGACAAAATGGTTAAAATATCTCCTGGTCTCTTTGAAGGTAATAGCTGAGGAACATAAAAAGACTTGGTAAAGATGCTCCTTAAGTAAAATACAAACAACACTTGAGTTACCACTGTTTGAAGGAAGTAAGATAAATATCAACCCAGTTTAGAAAGGAAACAGGGTACTATTCTGATGACATCTTCACTTGAGGGCATCTAGGAAAAGGCTTTTCAAAAGCTTGCTGTCTTGGGCTTCTGGTTTGAAAACTAAATATGCAAAGGTATGGCTGAATTGTTCTCCCAGCAAACTATCAATTTTGAAGAAAAAGCCCCCTCAGGTTATCAGAGATAGTAAGAATGACAAAATGCTTTCAAATTTGTTTTGTTGGTCCATTGGTAGAAATCCCTAAAGGAATAATTTCTATTCATAATTGTAGGTTCCCTCCTTCAGTATTATGAAGTAAGGTGGTAACTGTTTTGCAGGGGACTG
The DNA here is from genome assembly GCA_013390005.1 of Calyptomena viridis. NCBI lineage: Eukaryota > Metazoa > Chordata > Aves > Passeriformes > Eurylaimidae > Calyptomena > Calyptomena viridis. The sequence continues at coordinate 122,234 of WEIV01031093.1, forward strand.
TTGAGCAAGCCACAGCTGCAGACATGATGAAAAAGGCTTTTTTCTCTCTAGATAGCCCCAATATATATTGAATCTGACAGCTGTTCTGAGAATATTCAAGGATGTGAAGAGTTCAACAGCAACAAAAAAATACTTCTCCTATGAACACAACCATCAGGCACAGTAGAACAGATGAAACAGATGATTAAAACAACACTGAAAAAGTAACCAGATGACAAAGGAATAACTGGGATTTGATAATCCCCTTAGTTCCAACAAGTCCTCAAACCTTCCTAACTACTAAGAGAAACTCCCTTTGAAGTAATGATATGCTGAAGTATATGCAAGCCAGAACATCTGTTGTCGAGTACAAGCGTTCTGAGATGCAGGGGGTAAATCATTATGCAAACATTATGTAAATTTTGGAACCAGGTACAATTTTAAGTAGCTACTAAATTACAGAAATCTGGAACTGGAGCAAAAGCTTGTTTTGACAAATTTCAGAAAAAGAATACCTGGAAGGGTGGAGATCTGGGAATGCAATTAGCCTATGCAAATCCTGAACATAGGCTGTGTCACAAATGCAATGGGCTGTAACCAAACTACAGGCAAGGTCAACTCTTTCGCAAATTAAAGTTACTGGAGAGAAGAAACCAATAGAGAAATTTTAGCATTCAAGTCAGATAAAATTGTGCAAGCAAGGAAATTTTTCAGAACTGTGGAGACCCATCTCTGGTGTATTCATGCAAAGAAGGAATTGGGAAGAAAGGTTAATTTTTGCTTCTTTCTTCTGCGTGATTTTTAGAGAGCTGATTGTTGGTCTTCATAGCAATTCAATTCTTGTAAAAATAGAGACTAAAATTTAGAATTATTGCAATGATCCCCATAGGAAGAAAAAGAAGTTTTTATTTGATAATTATACTATTTTGGGAGTGCACTCTTTAATTAAATTTATATCTTTAAAAGCTTAAGTCACATTACAAAGGTGACTTAAGGTCAGAAACCCGTATTGAACCCAAGATATGAGCTGAGAAAAAAAGAAGGCCAAATCCTTGATTCAGAGAAATCAAAGTACTAGCAGATAATTGATTTTAAAACTGCTCTGCTGAAAATATTAGCCATAGAATTCTAATTGTTTAGAGTGATGTAACTCTGAAAAAATCACGGAAGTAGTATAGCCTTGTAAATAGAATAGAAATAAAAGAGTTGAATTCTCTTAGCTTTTCAGATGTTAAGAAATATTTATAAGTGGCCTCTTAGGGCTGACTATCCTCAAGACTCAGGTCTGTGACAGAATAATTTTCCAGGGGAAGAGCTGATCTCTTGATCTTCAATTGTTAGCAAAACTCTGAATTAATATTTATACTAGAAGTGGATGTGCTTAAGTTATCGTCATGTTTCTGGACAGCTCAGGGCTAATTCTTACACTAATTTACAGTTTTTGTTGTTACCTAAGAAACTCTGATGTTGTTCTGTGGTCAGTTCACGCTATCATTTCTTCTGCTGTTTCTTGTTTACAGCCTGATCCCTGGGTAACTGAAATTCTACTAAAAGCATTAAAATGAGACAAGGTCTTAGACTTCCCATTCATGGGACAACAGCACGGTCAGCGGTTTGTAACCTCAATTTCTCCTCAGTAGTCTCTCTTCTGTTTACATGTGCAGAGTTCTCCATCATGGAACTCAAAGTTATGTTCAAAGTCACTGGTTCCCAGATGATCTCCTCCAAGTTCTAAGCACACTCTAGTTCTTGACTGAAGATATATGACTTTTTTTGCCTATATTAGAACAAATAGTATTTGCTTGTTATTCACCTACCAAGTGAGCCATGTCGTTCCTTGAGAGGAATGTTTGATCTGCTACACTCATTTGAAATCTAGCTTCTGCAAAATGAGTTGCATTTAATCATGATGCCAACATGCAGTAGGAAACTGATAGTGCACTTTGTTTCCTAGGATCTTGTGTATGTTGGTATAAATTCAATCAAAATCAGCAAGCCTTGAATAAACAGGATGAGAAATTCTTTACTTAAATGAACCCTGCTTCATATTTACTTGGCTTTTTGGTCTTTGTGATCTCTTGAGCCTGAAGAATAATACTGTAAATCTGTGTACATGTAGTATTTTTACTACTGGAAAACTGTAGATGTGTTCCTCTCATACTTCTGTTAGCTTTCCCACAATTACAAAAATGTTTGTCAGTCAGCTCCTGATCAAAGCTGTTTGAAGAAAGAAAAAATTGCATAAATTTTAAAGTGCCTGATTTCAGCGATAACTGCACATTTTTTTTTTCAGAGAAGAAAGAAGCCTTTGACTGTGGTATAATTTATTTAGTTAATCCGCAGTTGTTTTGTAAGCACATTTGATATGATATAATTAAAGCACTTCTCTGCCTTGAGTCTGTGTATTTTAGCAGGCCACGCACATCTCTTTCTTCCTGAAAGTCTTACAATGTCTCCTTAAGTGAAGTAGGTGCTCATTGTTCCTTGTAGCTTGCTTTTTTTTTTTGGTAAAGAGTTCCTTTTTGAAACCTCTGTGTTCTTGTGGGGTTTTATTTTTATTGTTTTGTTTATTTTACTCTTGTTTTTCTCTGTAGTTGTAGATCCTGGAAACATATTTTATCAATTCATGCTAAAACTAAATAAATTAGTCTCTTCTTTTGATGTGGTAAGAAAGGATGAACCCAAGTTCTATATACTGTAGTGACATCTTTGTTATTGAATAGCATAGAAGTGTAATTTATTTCTTTGTCACAGAAGAAATCAGCTAGATAAGTTGAATTTCACACAATACTGTTCCCTATTCCATCTTGGCTTCAGACAAATTCCTGTTACTTTTCTTATTGCAGTGGTCAAAGGAAGCATTATGTATATGTAACAATATCAAGTAATTCAGAAAGAAATCAGACCCCATTATATTTCACAAAATCAAAAAGCAAAGGAAAATCATAAATTATATCAGATGCCAGAAAGTATCTTGTCTGTGAAGTCAACATTCATGTCTCTTTATTGTCTTATTTGCATGGTCACATTTACATTGGAAACTGTCCTATGCAGTACCTGGAAAGGGTAGTGCTCACTGTTAGGCAGCTCTTTGCATTCCTGTTTCTTCCTGATTTTTCTGTATGTTTTCTCAATTCTCAGTAACTGATTGCCATTAAACCTCTATAAAATTAGTCCTTGGCCTTTTGCTTAAGGCCTCTTTCTCGTAGTGCCCAGAACTAGTATCTTTAATTGTTTCACAGACTGAGTTTTTATTCTATAAAATGATAAAACAATATGCAATGTGTTCTGTGTTCAAAGCAGTAATTAATTTTAATTATTTTTATTTGCATGCTAACTTTTTGCCTTAGTAAAATTAAATATTCAAGCTGAGATAGAATACTTGTCAAATACTTATGATAGGCTCCAAGGTACTTTGACTAGTCTTCAGGTGCTGTTTCAGAGTGGGAGCAAGACACACATGAGTCCTATGTCCTGTGTGCTGGTCTATTATGTATTTCTTGGACACCTTATGACACCTTAGATGCCATGACATCAATATTGAAGCAAAATATGTCAATCATCTCATCAATATAATCACTTTAGTCTCAAAACTATTCAGTGTACCACAATGTTGATTGACATTTGCACAAATATCTTCCTTCCGTAAAAAAACCACATATTTTTGTACAAAACATGTATAATACACGACAGAAGGTCTATCAATTACTTAAATTCAGTGCTGGACACACCCAGACGTCATGTGATAGAATTGATGGAAAATTCTATATGCTTTTTAGCCCTACAGATGATGTCTTCTAGTTCCTTCTAGTCTGTGTGGATGCATCTTCAGTATCTTCTCTTTTAAAAATGTCTTACCTCATTATAACCATATGATTAGTTTTACATTCCTTTCCTTGCACTGTTTTACCTCAGTTTTGGGTCTTTGCCCCTCCTGTACTAGTTTTCTAAAACTGACACATCATTCCTAATCCAAACTCTGATATCCTTGCCATTCTCTAAATTCTCTTTACACTCAAATCCAGTTTTTCTCTCCTGTTGTTCCATCACACCTTATCTTCAAATATCTTTTTTTTTCCTCATTATCTTAATCTAATTTGTAGATTCCTCTTTAATCTCTCCATCTTTCTTTAGATTTTCAAAAATCTTTTTTTAAATCCTCTCCTCAGTTATTTCCAGTTTTACTGTCATTTTGTCTCTTTATTCATTGTCATTATCTCTATTCTTTCAATTCACCTTTGTTTTTATCTGCCCAAATTCCCAGTGTTTTCAGTCTTTCCTAATGTCTTTCTAGTATGTATCTTATTTCCTCCAGAAACTTATGATCCACCTGCCTCCATTCAGCTTTGTGTTCTTTGTCCAACTGCTCTCAGCATTTCAGCAATGTATTTTATATTTTCACACTGAGTACTCTTTCCACTTTTGTATTGGCTTACTTGCTTTCTGATCTGCATCTTGTCATCTTGTTATTTAAATAATTAGCCTCTTCTTCCTCACATGCTGAAAGAAAGATGGTTGCTGTGAAAATGTAGCAGGGACGACATTTTTAGTTCATTTTTCTGCCACTGGACTCCAGATATTTAAGATCAGAGCACAAAAAGTCATTCATAGATAAGCAGTGAAACCCACACAGTGTGAACGAACTTTTTCAAATGTATAAATTAGTATAAGTAAACCTTCAGTAAGCAGAGGAAATTTTATTTTTCAGAGTTTTGTAAATTTGCTAGATTTGTATAGATTTCCACAGATTTTGAGTATCATAAATTAATTCCCCAGCCAAAAGTCAAGCCTTTTCTCTGAAGACAAGGGATTTGAGGACAGAAGTTCCCTGAATAACATAATTCCTGTGTAGCATAATTTGAGAACTAAGAGGATTCCAGATTTGAATAAAAGCAATTTTAATAGAATAGCTCAGATTATTGTGTATAAATCTAAAAATGTAAACATTTTCTACACCTGAGAATTTGGGCAATACAGTAAGCCTGATGCAGGACACAGATAGATAACACCATTCAGAATAAAGAAAAATCTTTCAGACTCTCACTAAACACTATGGTCTGATACCATTTCTGTGGCGACTTATTTCCCATGCTACAGACATAATGGAAAATGTAAATGTGTCACAGTTCAGATAGCAGAATATTAAGGAGAATTCTTAAACAGAAGAGTTGTAGTCACTAAGATGATCAAAAGTTTATTTGTATTACCTTATCCAGAGTTCATTGATTTTGTTAAGAGTCTTTTGACTTTTGTGCCCTTTAAAAGGGGTTTCGGTTCCTCTTTCGGTTTGGAGAGATTATTATGCGTTATTGAGCTCCCCCAAGGTAAACTCTTTAATCTTTCATTGAACACAGCATTTCAACTGGAAATGAAAATCAGAAAGATCTAAAATATAGCAGCATTATTTTAAAGCAAAAACATTATTCAGAATAATTCATTAATGTAAAAGCTAAATTTTAATTTGTTCATGGCTATTTGGAAAGAACTTTGTCAATGTTAATATCTGTCAATTTCAGCTAGATAAATCTTTATGAATTTCAGATTATAAAGGGAGCTTTTTAATGATTGTCATATTACACGAGAGGTCATTTCACGATGAACTGATTACATTTCTGTTTAGCTTTTATAGTACAGACATGGCTCAGCTAGCTGAAATAAATTTGTTTGCTATATAAAAAGTCTATATAAACATTCCACATAAATGGATTTGTATATTGTCAAGCAGAAGATAAATGTAGTTAAGCTAATACGATCAGCTGACATAGCACTCATTAGCCTGTGGACCTTAAGATACAGCTGAGTTAAGGGGTCATGGCTACTGTCACCCTTCTTCATCTATTTCCCTTACATCAACTAAATAAATAAATATGATGAAAGAGCTCCTACACCACTGCCTGGATATGAGGTATTCTTTTTAGTGGTTCCATGTGGTAGACCAAAACCAAATTCATCACTAAAAAAGAGTTGAAACACACACACACACACAAAGGCCACAATCTATAATATGCAGTTGCTTAATAACCCTATAAAGCATTTTTGTAAATAAAATTCAAACCACCTATTTTCTTTGACATTTTTATCTTTACACTTTCACGAGGCAAGTCATTGAAGAGCTAATCCTAATGACAGTGTAGCATGCACTACAATAAACAATTTTTCAGGATGATCAGATATCTAGGAGATAATACTGGGAGATTTGATAGTAACAAGTCTCATTCTTCTTATTGTATGTTTATTTTTGCTATTGTAGGATAGATGATGGAATGATAACATTTTAAAGTTCTGTGGTTCCCAAGAATTATATATATAATAAAACCAAATAAATTCTTCAGAATTGATTGAAAATCAACCTTCAGCCCAGAAGCAGAAGTTGAAATTAAATACATACACCTCAACTTTCTATGTTTTGTAACATATAAACAAAACAGGTATTTACATAATTCTGATCTTATTTTAGCATGAAAGGATGGAGTATTTGGTATTACACTATGTACCGTGTCTATCTGAGCCCCAGCAGCCTTAGCAGTGCTAGGAGATAACACTCCACTGTTTTGACTGCTGTGAGGGAGAGGCAGAGGGGACACGAGCAGGTCAGGTGACCCAGACTGACCAAAGGGATATTCCAGACCATATGACGTCAACTCAGATATAAAAGAACAGCAGGGGTGGGGGCACAGGGTTGTCTCCGGTGGCTGCCTGCTGAAGGGACAACCAACACGTAGGGCCCTGCTTCTCAGGACGCGACCTGACCTCGTGGAATGGGAAGTAGAGATTAGAGTCTCCTTTGCTTTGCTTCCTGCGCCCGCATAATTTTTTTCTCGCTTGTATTAAATTGCCTTGTCCTAACACCCACGAGTTTGTTATCTTATTGGTAAAAGGGAAGGGGCGAGAGACTGTCTGGGTACTTGGCCCCCAGCCAGGGTCAACCTGTCACACACTATTATTATTATGTGGGGTTTGTTAGTCCCTGTTTGGCTGTGTTTGCAGCAGGCGAAGAAATGCACAAACACTCTCTTCTGGTGGAGAATCCAATTAATCTTTTTTATTGTGTCATCTTGAATCTTGAATTGTTTTATTGTGATACAGCATTATTTTTTATACTATAAAATGGTTTACATTTTCCAAATATTTATTTCTGTTAGATATGTATAACTCTAGCTATAGTTTCTCCTAAGGTCAGTCTCAAACCAATCAGCTGAGGGTTAAAATATTCACAAGGTGTCCATGCACCTTCTGGTACAATCACAGCTGTGGTTGTGCACTATTCACTCATTTCCCAAACATGGTGTGTTTCTGTTGTCCTGTTCTGGTGAAGGCCTTTGTCCAAATATGGATTTCCTTTTCCTGCATCTCTGTTAGTTACAAGCCTGCCAACACCTAGACATATTTTGATTACAGTATCCTATCCCAAACTGACACATTTCTGTCACAGGCTGCCTTGCTTAAGCATATTGTTAATTCACCTAATCATGTATCCTACACACTGTATGGAATTTTTTTCTGAACAGGTATTGTCATGATATTGAAACACTGAAGTTGCTGTAGCCTTTCAAAGAGAACTTGCTGGGGGATAAGAATGAGAGACAAATGAATTGAGGGCAATATATTAATTAGAGAGGCTTGAATTGGTAAGGCACAAAGGAATGAATCTTTGACAGCCAACACAGGTCCTGCAGGGTGAGATTTCAGCAAGAAGTAAACACACTCTGTTTAGAAGCCCCAGCTTGGACTCAAACAGCACTAATACTGACATAGAGACACAGTGCACTGACCAAGAAAGTTTTCTCCTCTGTTTGACATACTAACCTGGGTTCACCAGTTTAGGCACAAGGCTCAATGGATGAGCCATTCTACATCCGGTTCTTGAGACACTTTGTCACATATAACACCTTAACAGAAATTACTTTGATATTACAATAGTATAACATTATTTTAAATGCACACACACACACACAAATTCTATTTTCCATCAGGTAGACACAAAGTGACTTATTCTGAACTAACATGATTTAACACTTAGTGTGCTTAGAAACTGGAGAAATAGGAAACTTCGGTCTCGGTAAATTAGCTTACAATTCTAAGATAATCAGTCTTAAATGTGAACTTTCTGCATGTGGATACTCAAATGAAATTTTCAGTGTTAACCTTGCATGATTTTTCTTTTTTAATATAGATAAAAATCACTTTGCGAGGTTGCTGTACAAACTTAACAATATCTTTTAACATTTTCTTCAGAGTCTTGATATATTCTAACTATATCAACTTTATTATTTAAATTAAAATTTGAAAAGCAGCAAGTGTGAGTAAATAATTAGTACAGAAAGTAAAAGAATGCTAATTATACGATTTTCATCTGCCTAAGCAAAAATGTAAGAGAACTGAAAACTTATGTATGTATTCAGAAATGTTTCCAGTCTAAAGCATAAATGAAAATATTTTGCTAACTCATTTTTAACTTCATTTTTCACATCTAGCATCAGCTTCTACCTACACCCAAATGGAAGAATACAAGGACTGAGACTGACTATGTTAGACCATATGAGTACTTCTGATACCTCTATTGTCACTGGCCTGTGAATGTTTCTAAGTACATATACACAGACTATAACCATAACATTACAGTCCTGGGATTTGGTCCATCTGACAGTAACTTGGCAATTTACATGTATTTGCATGTAGCTTAAACTTGTTCACTAAAGAATAATTAATTTCATCACCTACAACATGTGCAAAGCCTAGGTTTGGTAGTCTCAGTCATTAATGTCCATGTTCCCATGTTCAAGAAGAGCAGCAGTGATTTTACCCAGGTAAGAGCTTACAGGACGAAGAGGAAAAACTGAAGGCGAAACCCCACATGTAGTATAGAAATATGCAAATATACAAATAAGGTGAGCTTCTGTTAAAAATTTCTTTATACCAGGAGCTCATTTACCATGCAGGATGTTTTATCTTTTTACAAGAGGTCAAAAGATCTTTTGTCAGAAAAAACTCTTTGGTGATTTTGTTGTAGGCTTGTTCTGTGACTATGGTTCGCTCTTTTGGCTTTACTGACACAATGTCCTCATCAATACATTTGGGATACTGTAGCTATCAAGCAGAAATATCCTAAAGCATTCATTAATTTATTGCACAGTGCATAGACAAGAAATGACAGTCAGATTTTAAATATTATCCATATCACATTTAATATCCATTTGATTGCAACAGTGAACATCTAAGTACTATACTTGGAAGTGCCCTACTTTTTCCTTCCATATCTAAGTCAAATGGTATAGTGAGGGTAGAAGTTCAGTCTCAAGTTGTGCATTAGTTTTGAACACAGGAAAAGCAAGAAATCTGAACTCCTCAAGTGGTATCCTATTGTATTAGAAAGTTAATGTTAGATACACGGGTACCTAATCACATTCGTTCTCACACAGATTTTATTCATTCAAATACATATTTTCACACCTACATGGTTGTGAGCATCAAGATTTCCATGTTCAAGTTGTCTGTCCATGAACACTTATTTTTTTTAAAGAGGATTGTCTTGGTGTCTTTTTGACTGAAAATAGTGAATTGACAATAGTTTTTTGGGTGTTTTTAGACAGAAGCTTAAATACTGTGTAAAAGTCAACAGCTGTTACTAGGCAGTCCTTTGTTTCAGTATGTTACTTTCTTCAGCCTACATAAACCTTAGGCAAGCTTGTTGTTCAAAAGATTTTCTTTTTGTTTTTTTATTTTGTTCTTTTTATTTTTCAATGTAAGTTTGGAATATGCACATATATATGGTTACAGTTGTATTTTTTGGCAGGCTAATATTATGCGCTATAATCTTGCTTTCATCTTTCTGCTGTTTAGAATACATGACTTTCTGCTGATGAGTTGTCTACGGTGTGATGTATTCAAAAAGCAGACCACCTGATCTTGATTAAAAGATCCTCTGTTTTGCTTAGTTTTATTGCTTGTGATGGTATTGTTTAGAACAGCATTGTGTTAGAGTGACTTCTGCCCGTGGAAGTCTAAGTAGATCTACAGCAAAGCTTTGGCAGTGTTACAGCTGGCTGATTTAATTAGATTCTTATATTAGTGATTATGACTTATAATAACAACTGGATTCTATTATTAACAGCAACTTATTAAATAGAAGATGTTCTAGGAAATATTGGTTGTGACTCAGATGGTTGTGTCCTCCCCAGCTTGATCTCTAAGGAAAAGGGAATTTACAACAGCAGCCATTTGTGGGCAGTTGAAAGTGTCTGTTTCTTGAGATGCCCTAAATGATCAGATTCTCTAATTGGCTTTTGAATTACAGTAGTCTTGAAATCTTCTTGCAGTTTATGCTACAAAGCAGCTAGTGGCTAATAGAACAAAACTCTGGAAACAGCAGTCAGCAGCTCATTCCTCTGCTAAGTTTCATTTGCAAAAACTGACTATGTGCTGTTCTTTCATCAAATCTCTTTATCTATCAAATTTTGAGTGTAAAACCACAACTTACAAATTTATATCACCAAGTTAGGACCATTTTCACACAAGCACTGGGAATTGTCTGAAGAGGTCTTGGAATAAATTCTGGACTATATTGGAGACAAATTGACAACAAAATTTAAACTGTAATGAACTGAAGGGTGAGAATATAATTATTGGTAGTCAACACGATTTACTGGAATATAAACCTTGCCAAACAAATCTGATTTCATTGTCAGACTTCATAAGATTACAGATCTGGTAGAGTTAAAATTATACAAAGTATTTGACTTAATACCATATGGTGTTCTAATGAAAGGATCGACTCACATAACAAGTAAATCATCAGTTGCCTAATGGACAGATGAGTTATTACTGAATTTTCTTTTATATGATGTTCCACAGAGATCTGTATTGGGCATAGTTCTGTTTCACATTTTTGTAGATGACTTGGTAATAAAAATAAATCACTACTGAACACAATCCACCAGAAGGAAGACACACAAACCATACCAGATGATTGGAAAAGCACAACTGACTGAACTTAAAACAATATCCTGGAGTAAAGTAGTAGCAAAAGAATACTGATTTTACTAGTAATTGTGTAAATAATAGCATTAGAATAGTAAATACAGCTGTGAAATATTAGTTTAGATTTATGTGATTAGTATTGTCATTCATAAGATAGAGCTAAAACTGATTTTTTAAAGGGAAAAGGTAATCTTTTAATTGAACATATGACACGTGGGAAAAACAACCAACCAACCAACCAACCAACCAACCCCAACCAACCTAACAGTAATGACTGTGAAACATAGTATTCAGTTTGACTGTCTTTAAAAATCATAGAATCTTTTTTTTCGAAAAGATCACTACAATCATCAAGTCTAACTGTTAACTCAGCACTGACAAATCCACCAATAAACCATGTCCCTAAGCATCACATATTTTAAATAATTCTAGGGATGGTGACTCAAGCCCTTCCCTTGGAAGCCTGTTTCAGTAGTTGATGACCCTTTTGGATCCCAGCTCCCTCAGCTGCTCCTCATGAGATTTGTGTTTTGGACCTTTCACCAGCTTCATACACTTCTTTGGACAGTGCAAAGAAAACTCAGTGTTGAACAGCTAGGCTAAGAAAAGTCACAGGCACAATAACTGTATTAATGTTTAGTTTGCATTATGAGAGCAGTTTTAAAGTAAATCTCTTGATTCTGCCCCATTACTGTGCTTTGGCTCACATCACAGGGCCATCTCAGTGTACATGGACAGGGGTGCATGAAGATGGAAGTAAGGGAAGATGTGTTCTGGGAGTACAATAAACTATGGCAGATGCCAATGGGCACACATCCAACCTAGAGTTTGCTGAGTGTAAGACTTCCCCAAATACTTGTAGAGCAAATAACCCTCAAGCAGCTGTTTATCTACAAATCAAATCCTATAGTCTGTCATTATGCTAATACAGCCATAGTTAGAAATTCCTCAAGGACTTCTTTCTGTTTTATTAGACCTTGTTTTCCTACCCTAAAACTAAAACACACCTCCCCCCAAAAGTGGTGTATTGTACTAAATTTTGAAGTTTTTATTTTCATAAAAAAGCCCTAACCCCCCCCCCCCAAAAATATGTGTTTAGTTGCTGGACTGAAACATGGAGTGGGATATGGAATGTTACATTTTCTTCCTGTAGAGTTGCAGAAATTAACACCTTTTTGTAAGATATACTTTACGTTTGTGCTTTAGCCACTTACAAAGCCTTTGAATAAATATTGATAAACTGGTAAATTGATATATGTATGTATGATTTCAAAGTTTCTGGATAAATGAGTCATTTTCTTGTAAAAAAGAAAAAACAGAATATTACTGTTGGAGTTGTAAAAGCACTATTTAAGGCCAAGGAACTTAAATAGTGTTGTGGCGTGTAATTAGTATGTATTTCTATATCATGTATCTCTGTATTATATTGTTCTGTTACTTGGTATGTTCTGTCATATCCCCTGTCCTTCACCCCAGATGGTTTGTCCTCTCCCCTTCTCCTCCCTTCCCATTGACTGGAGCCCCCTATAAGAACCATAAACCAGAAACGGGAAGTGCTCTTCCCTGATTGCCTCTGATAAGCTTGGACCCTCCATGGGGCTCGTTGTCCCTGGAGTGAAATAAACTTATATTATATGCAACCATGAAGAACCGCCTGCGCTTCTTCGTCCTCTATTCACTAGCTAACCCTCGAGGGTTTGCAAGGGCACACGCACCCCTTGCAGACCCTGAGGCACCTTCTGAGACGGACCTCCTGGCTTGGAGGCTCCCCGCCTAGAGGGGCCCCCTCCTATTCCGTATCCGATGGCCGCAGTGCCCAGGCTGAAGAGGGAGCGGGGCAGCCCAGGAGGTGGCTACAAAATAGATTAAACTTCTTTCTCTGTATTGCTACCCTGCAATATGACCTTTTAAGCACCAAGATTGTTTTAAATTTATACATGTGTTTAATAAAACCTATTGGAAAATACATACTGAACTGAAATCCAAAGCCTCTTTTTTTTTTTTTTTTAATCTCTTCCCATTACAAGTAGAGAACCATAAAAATGTATTTTTTACAGGAATTCAATAGTTTCAGTTTTCCTTTGAATAAGATCTCTCATAACACTTGAATATAAATTTACAGAATGCTAAAGCAGGGGGGGAAAATCTCACCTTTTCTAAAGCTATTTAATGATCTGGACAAGTGGTGCTGCTGCACATAGAATAAATAATGGTTAAAAAACAAAGAGTAAGAAGAAAACTCATATTCAGAAATTACTGTCCTCTGTCTCAGCCAGAATGCGTGTCTGAAACAGTTACAGTGATATAAATCTAGAATACCACTAGAATAATGGTATGTACATTTCCTCTATATTGAGCACTTAGAATTATAAAGGAAACTCTGACTGAAAAAACAAAAATAAATTAACTTTTTTGTCTCAGTTACTTCAAAATATTAAATTATCCACAGTTGACCTGTCAACTATTAATGTTTGTTATGTTAATCCATAATATATGCATAATGTTAAATCACACCTGAGAGATAGTAATTAAAATCAGCAGCTTACAGTTCCATTATGCAGAAAGCTTGCTTCAATGGTGAAAATAATATTATTATTATTAATAATAATAGTATATTGAAAATTTAGTGAGATTTTAGTTTTAATAGTGCAAACTATTGTTCACACTTGGCTACTTTTAATATTGTGGTTTTTTCTGGTACTTGCATAACTGGTTAACTGGCGTGCAAGGAGCAAGGCACCTTTTGGGATCAGGGCATGTTTGGCAGAGAGGTTACAGCAAGCTGTGTCCTGTGGACACAGCCTGATGTCTGTGGTTGGACAGGAGAGTTAACCCTCAGGGGTGATTAATATAAACATTATAATTGCAACATATAGCTGCTGCTTATGTAGAGAGACAGACAGACATATTGTCTACAGACACAGATATATTGTCTAGACACAGACACATTGTCTACGTGACATGGAGATATCTGTTAGAGGGAGGTAGGTTTAGCATAGGAAGCATAGTAGCAATAGTTTAGGTAGTTAGAGTCAGGCTGTAGGTTTTAGCTGTAAGCTTGAGTGCGGCCACGTGTAGTTACTATGTAGATACTGCATCATAATTAACTTGGCTGATGCATGAACCTTTCATGGAGTCAGCGTAATCCCACTGTCAATTAATCAAGATCTGTAACAGCTCTGTCTTCTTTTCTCCTGTATCTACTTCTTACAGATGAAGAACATTGCATCAAGAGTTAAATATATGTGTGTGTATATATATATATATATAATGAGTTTTCCAGGGGAACAGTTTCCATGACATCAAAACCATTCTAAGAAAAAAAGTCTCCTATTAATCATCCATGATATTTTGGTGTCTTTATATTCTATACATTTATATAGCAAGATATCAAGTTCCTATATGAAAAAGATGTTATTCTGTTATTTGTATAGCTAAAAGGGACAAACACTTCTTTCTTTTTTTTTTT
>WEIV01031093.1:136667-157394 GCA_013390005.1 Calyptomena viridis
TTTTTTTTTTTTTTTTTGTAAAATACTGCCTGGCAAAAAATGAAGTGCGTGATGTGATCCTCAGCTATCTAAAAATGTCATTTCTTCACACACGTATATTTTGGTCTACATTATTTCCACACAATAAGTTCTGGGGTTTTTTTAGTTTTCTTTTCTTTAAATCTACCAAAACTGACCAATTATCTGAGCAACAGAACATGAAGCACAGGCAAAATCTGTGCTCCTTGTATTCTAGTACACTTTTCAGATCCATGTTGTATGCTGTGTAAGGCTATCACTATGAATTTTTTACCTCTTAAAGTTTGTGCAGATGAAATCCATTCAAAAACAATGGGGAATGAAATGTAAATAGAATTTCAATTTTTTATGGAAACTTGATTCAGAACCATCAGGCATTGAAGGTTCAAATGGAAAACACACCCACAGTGACATTTCAGGGGAGATTACATCCCAATAAGGGGAGAATTGTCTTGTTTTCTGTTGGACTGATAACTAGTTACCAAAGCAGCAGGCAGGAGAAGCTGTATGGTAGCAGCTTCCAAGCCAGAGATCACAACCCTTATGTAACTTTAAGTAGAAAAGCAAAAAAGATTATTGGTTTTGAACTGTGCCCGGAGTTCCAAAGAAAAATATGATACTCAACCGGAGCAGACAATGCCAGGACTCAGTTCTGTAAAGCCTGTTAATTAGCCTCTAGATCTACCCGTCTGCACTGTTTCTTTACATGCCAAATTTTTTAACTGGAAATTGTGCATTTTTCTTGAGTAGTATACAACAGGTATAGAAAAAGGTGTTCCTGTTGAATACTCCCTAAACTTCAGCTTATGGGACCTTGTCCTGAGGATGTACTCACATATTTAGCCTGCCTGACCACATTATAGGACTCTCCTGTATTATTGTTCTACCACACTCTAAAAATAGGACGTATCCCCAGTTGCTTTCATTCCACTCTTCCTGATTTTCCCCTTTAAGATTTCTTTCATGGCTGTATGCCAGGCCAACAGGGAAAGAGGCCAAAGTGAATCCTTCAGTTAAAGTCTTTTAACTTTTAGATATTTATCCAATAACAGCACAGAACTCTGTCTTTTCTTGGATGTATTCTCATGGGTTACAGTAAGAGAGACTGGTTAAAAGAAATGAATACATAAAAGAAAGAAAACATCATAAATCAGACCTCTGAGAAAAAATACAAAGCTATATACAATTTCTGCATTATAGATAGATTTGGCTTGTTGTTAATGCTCTTGTCTTTCCAGATGATATTTTTATACTGTATTTTCAGAGAAGGATGAAATATCCCACTATGTCAAGACGCAAACTTTTGAACAGAGAATATCTCCCAGGCATGTTTAGGTATGTTGGATGAATGAGCAGATAATCAAATGAAAAAAACATCTCATAACAAAAATATAAACAGAAATGACCAAAGCTGACTGCTGAGTCTTTTGATGAGTAAATTACAGTCAAAGTGATTTTTTACTGAGGAGGCAATCCTTAATCAGTTTTCACTATACTAGCTTGTGCCTCATTTTTTTTGATGAATTCTGCTAGTCTTCCTTTTGAATTTGGACTGTGAACCCTCCTACTAAGAAATAAATAATGAAATTTGGGTAACGAATAGTGGGAATAACTCCTGTTCAATATTTATTCTTTTTGAATTGTTGTTGCATTATGACTGTTTTTTACCAAGTACTTTTTTAGGAGTAAGAAAGACAATTATCCAAGGTGAATAATGTTACTAGTCATCTCTTTCTCTTTCTAATATATAGCTAACATGTTGCAAGACACAATTCCTCACAAAACTCTGTCTTGAGGCAGAAAGTCTCTCATTCAAAGTAATTTTGACCACTGATGACTATGGTAGACCCTACCTATAATTTACTACAGACAACTCCAAGGAGTAACAGAGGCTCAGGATAGTTTTGGCCAACGTTTCTGTATTAGAAACTTCTGCTTTTCATCCAACCCACTTTCAAAATGCTGAATGAACAAATTCCTCTGGAATGAAATATCAGGAAATTTGATTAGGAATCCTTCACTTGCTTCCATCAGACAAGTTAATAATTTCTCTGTTGTTAAGGGAGAAATAGCACACAACAATCAGCATAAAAACAGAAAACAGTTTCAGCCTTGTGGGGGGAACGCTCCTTTTAACCAAAGATATATGGAAACACATATGTTTTGGCTATTCCTGCTGTGAGACTAAATACCAGGCTGGGTAGACTTACATAACCTTTCTTGAATGGTGCTTGGAAGAGATGAAGGCATAATTGCTGTTGCAAGATCAACAAACTGTCATAGTGACAGATTTCAGCAGTTTACATGATAAAATGCAATTTAAACAAATTCTCTAAACTTACCCTTTAAAGGAAACAGAGGAAAGTGAGAGAAAGTATATTACCCTAAATTGGGAGTAAAACTTGTTAATTAAAGGGAAAAAGAAATTGGGTAAAATTGGGAGAGGCTAACATAAACTGCATCAGACTTCCACATGAATAGGGTAAAATAATGTATTTTATTGTTGTTTTACCTCATTAAAAGATTTCTATGCATAACTATACTGTTTATCTGTTGTGAAGATAGCTGTTCTAGTGGCTTTTAGGATTAAGATTTCTCAAAACTCTTAACTCTTACCTTTGTGAGTGGTGTAAATTTTAACATAGAAATTGCAGCCAGAATGACAATATCTCCTCAGAAAGTACTGAGTTGTGTGGCTAACATTCTCTGATCTAAGGTAGCCATAAATTGTATCTCTTAGTGCAGTTTGTTTTAATAATCACATATATCTTGACTACAGATCCAGATCTGAAAAATCTGAAGATGAAGAGGTCACTCGATCACTTAAAATGGGCACCTGCACCATACAGACTACAGCATTTCACTAAAATATTAAGAATAAGATTTATTTTTTTTCTGATGTAACTAGCATGGACTATATAATTTGCTCTGGAGACCTGAAGGAGTGGAGAAGTGAGTGAATCTTTTGATAAAGTATTCTGTGGTACAGGTACTCCCACTATTTAGCATTTACAGATTGATTTGAAAATTCAAATAGAGTCACTTTTTAACAAGAGATCAAAATACTAGTATTTATTATTTTTGTTAGGTTTTTGTTTGTTTACTTGTTTATTCATTTTTAGTCTCTGGCACCCAAACAGGTCTATGAGAAGATTTTGAGGACTCTCACGGCCAACTTGAAGCCAAAGGACAGTCCTCTTTAATAAATGGTGAAGAAGTGTTATAGAAAAGTTCTAACCATTATTATTTCTGTCTGATCTTACTGTGAATTTTGCTTCATCCTTCTTTTGAGTCTTTACATGTCACAAGGGTTTGAATAATTGTAGGCATTTCTCATATCACATTTTTATATTTTAGTAAAACCTTGATGTTTCAGCTAGCACATGACCCAGTAGGATAGGTGCTATATGATAGGTATAGTGCTATAAATATTAACATCTGCATCAAAGTTCCCTGAGGGATCTGTTTTGACAGACAAAAATTCTTTTGGAAATATGGCTTTCATGAATTATTTTAAATAGTTCCTTATAATCGAGCCACTTCAGCACTGTTTTCTAAACTAACAGTGGACTGCAATGAAAGTTCTTGTAAGGTCACCTGTTATTTGAAGTCAGTCCTAAACATCAGAGTCTTTGAAAAATGTTGTAGATGCACAATCCTGTGTAAGAAATTCTGACTCTGTCTTGTTTTACATACCTGTCTAAACCAATTACTTGGTGTAAAAGGTCATCAGCAAAAGAAGTCTTTACTTATGGTTTTTGTCACATTTGGTTTAGTTTTTATATATAAACATGAGAGTTGAGAGGAAAAACCATACCTCATCTCTCCGACTTTCAGATTCACTCTGATTTATAAAACTTAATGTAGATTTATTTTTCCTTTGCAACTGCAATTTCACTTGAATAAAAATCATATTTATACAGAAAATGCTCAAAGTCTTAATTCCAGATACCATGTGTCCTGAGATACGGAGATGCTCATGTTGGCTCTGGCTGAATGCCAGGTGCTCACCAAGCCACTCTATCACTCCCCCTTCTCAGTAGGAGTGTGGGGGGGGAGAAAATAAGATGGAAAAAACCCTTATGATTCAAGATAAAAGCAGTGTAACAAAGCAAAAGGAAAGGTTGTGTGCATGGAAAAAAAAGGAAAAACCAAATATTTTATTCTCTACTTCCCATCAGCAAGTGATGTCTGGCTACTTCCCTGGAAACAGGACTTCAGCATGCATCGGGGTTGCTCCTAAAGACAAACACCATAATTTCTAGAGATCCTGAGAGTCTCATTTTGCTTCAGAACACAATAGTATTACCAAATATTTTGCTGAATTTTTATCTAAGTAGTTTTTAATCTATAACTTACTTGCTTGATACTTTCCCAGAACTTGGTACAGCTTTCTGGGATAAAACCCCCATGCAAGTGATAAAACAGCTATGACTTGCTTATATACAAGGCAGAAATAAAATTAACACCACCATTAATATTTACAGAAAAAAGAAGATAGACAAGTTTTGAAATGCATATACATATGCTCACTCTGTTTTTCACCTCATCCCTAAAGAGACAGAATGAAAGGATGCGTCATACCACTTTGTAAAACTCATCTCTTGGTTTTCTACCTGGCCATGGTTAATTGCATTATTTTGGCCAGTGGGACATTACCATAACTTCTTTCCAAGTCTCTGGGAAAAAAAAAAAAAAAGTGGTGCTGTGCAGTGTGTAACAAGTATGCCTGCCTTTTCAAATCCAGTTCCTTTTTGTATTCCTACTGTTATCACATAAGTCCACATCGGAGAATTGGCCTGACACAAGACTCTTGGGAAGGGCACAAAGCAGAGAGGAGAAGAACCTGAACACTACCTCGGGCACATCAAGGATGTCCCTGAACAGGATGCAAGATTGTCCTTGAATAGGATGCAAACAAGTTTGGTCTATGCTCACAACATTCATACATATTCACTCAAGGGATTTGAACATCATGGTGTACAAAAAAAGCTAATTTTTTTTTTCTTTCTTGGAGGCCTGTAGCTGTGGATAAATTTTGTGAGGCAGACTAGTTATACAGACTACTGTATTCAAAGCAAAACTCTCTGTAGTATTTCTATATTAGCTTTACTTTGTAAAATGTGGAATCTTTTCAGCAGAATATGCAATTCTGCAGTTTAAAGATTTTATTGCTGTGGGTTTGGTATGAACTATATAATTCACAACTTTGCTATTCATGCTGAATTTACTGACTTCTTTATGCACACAGCCCAGGAAATGTTTGGGGTTGAAAGATGCCTTAAAAACAAATGCTACGAATTTTACTTGATCATATAAATCACAAAGGTAGCCAGTAAATCAAAAGGATTACTGAAGATTTGCCTTTTGCTGGGGTCTGACCAGTGCAGAACTGCTTCATGTCAAATAACTTGGAATAAAGGGTTCAGTTTCAAAGGAAAAAAACCAAACAAACGAAAACCCAAACAAAACCAAAAATCAAAGGGAAATCGTTCAGCAGAGATGAAGGAGAAGGCCATCTTTATGATGTATTTCGTGTATCTGGTAACTGTATATAAATCTCTCCGTAGATGTACTTTTTAGACAAGTAGGGTAAATATTTGTCTCCTACTTGCAGTCATACTGGTTCCTACAAGCTCTTTTTTTCAATATGTGCAGGTGGAGGAGGCATGGAGTTTTCAGATACAGCCTATTATTTATATGGGATCGATGCCTTCTGGGCAGCAACTGGAGGCTGGCAAGGTAATGCAGGGCATTGGAAACGACATAAAATACAGTTGAGGCAGCTGGAGTTGAAACACATATCTGCAGTGATAAGAATTGGATGTTAGGCAGCTAGCTCATATGTTAAAATAATTCAAGATTAACCAGGACATTTCAGTAACATCATAGCTTTAACCTAGGGGTTGTATTGTGTACTGAAATTAGTAAAGTCTTTGTAGTGGGAATGCTCAATGCTTATACATTCAAGATTATGATTAACCACTGTATTACCACAACACTCTCAGCAGCTACATTTTATCTGGGACATTATACAGATTATCTTTTGTTTTATGCAATCTGGAAGGATATGCAGATGCAAATACCAAAGACACATAGAACTCCTTCTTGTTCTTACATATGCCAGTAATAAGGATCATGTAGGATTTAAAATGTTAGCTCATTGGTGTCTGACATAAAACTGTGCTTAACTGCTTGAGTTGTATTTTACACACAAAAGTTAATCAATGTTTATGCAAAGAACTGCCTTGTAAAACTGTTGTTTTAAGAGTTAATTGTGAACTTAGTAAGGTTGGAGTGCCAATGAAAAAATAGAAATGGTCACTGAGGCTGCAGGCTTTCTAAGCTTAGAAAATTTATTCTATGATATTTCTCTCTGTGGAAAGTGGAATGCATGCAGTTTTTATTTTTTTCCTGTAGGTTTGGAATAGGCAGCACTGAAGAAAAACAAAAGAGTTTTTGTCATTCATCTTCTTTGCTGCTCGATTATTCACATAACCATGGAAAATATCTGACAGTATAACTTGACTGATGTCAATATGATGATGAGTTGAAGCATAACTCCACAAAAATGGATCAAAACTCTTATCTTGTAATGTAGAATTTGACTCACACCAGTTATCATTGCAGATTCCTATAACAAAATGATATCCAAAAAATAGTCAGGAAAGCCTAATTACAGATTTTACTTTTATTAAAGCTTTCACATCATTCCTGTAGGAATATATCTCAAAGAAGCTATTCCAAGCCACTTTGCATTTTTCTCACCCCATTTATGGCCTTGTACAATTTTATTTCATACTGTTCAGATATTAAAGTTAATAATTATTTCATGGAGTTCTCTATTGTGATGTCACTGTGGAATTTCACAGCTTCATAGGCATTTACTAAAGTTGCTTTCACAACGAATGGAGAGATAGAATTAATGACTAAGAAACACTCAAAAACATTAACACCAAAGCTGTTCACTAAACTTAAGTGTCTAGATTCTGATTTTCAGATGATTCTTTTGACATTTTCCCTTCCCAAAGTGCAGCCCTACTAAATAACAGTTGTTGCTACTAAGCATTCAGCATTTCTGTTAATTCGATCCTCGGTTCTTGGTGGTATTCAGAACATGGGAAATATACAACTAGTGTGCATTTTAGAAAATGTTAGTTTACGGCACTTTCTTGACATCACAAAGAGAGAGCTGAACTGAAATCCTCAGAGTGCTTCCCATCTGCATTATCTGGGCAACAATAATTTTTCCTTCTGCCACTTCAACTTATTCACTGCACAAAATCCAAATTCTGCAGTAGTTGAGGCAAAGATCCTAGTTTATTTCACAGTCCAGTTTTGGTTTTGTAGCAACTACTCTGTTCTCTTAAAGAGGCACAATTCATGTAAAAATACCAAGCGGCAAGGTAATTAAAGACTGAATGTGAGTGCATATATAAAACATGTTGAATTAGATTGTCACCTTTGTTACCAGAATGGATGGGTTTAAACCATAGTCTATGCTTTCCTATTTACTGCTTGGATGTCATCAGATGTCATTAAACAGAAAATTACAATCAGTATTGCTAAAGTTTCGTCAAATTACAATAAGCTGTAATGATAAATTAAGGGCCACTGTCACCACTTGGAATACTAGTGATTCTCCAAGAACACAAAATAAAAGGACTTTTTCCCATGACTTTTTTTCCTCAAATAAAATCTGACTCTATACATGTACTATTTTCAGGTTTACATTTGAGAAGTTGTTTCATCTCACTACATGGGGAAACCACTATTCACTTTTCATTTGGATGTTGTCCTCTATGGTCTCTGTTTTTGTCTAACATTCTTTATCCCTATATTAATTTTTTGAAATTTTTCATGAAATATGTTGTTCAAGGATCTGAAGTGCAAAGTTCCTATGGTGGTGTGTACCTAAGGAAAGAAAACATGGGATTAGTAAATTAATGCTATTTCAGGACTCAGAAGTTTTGATTCTCTTTGTAGACTTATCCTCTAAAGTGCTCATAGTTTAAAGAAAAATATGGCAAAGTGTTTTTGAAATATAGTTAAATTGCTAAAACTTTCTTCTGGTGTTATTCAAATGTACACAGGAAAGAAAAGAATCATCTCCTTTTCTAAGGTGCACTATCTCAAATTAAAAATGGTGAAAGATTAAATAACTGTATCTGAAGATATATCTGCATGCATGTCTGTATTTAATGAAAACACTATTGAGTTGATGTTCATGAGTATTCATAAGAATTATTCATAAGAATGATGTTCATAAGAATTTTAAAGAATATATCTGACTTCAAAGCCACCCAGAAAAGTGAGTATAACTATCATACAATTGCCCATTATAATTATTATTGCCAATTATAATTACAATTACAATTATAAACATTATTGCCAAATGTTTATAATGATACTGTGGAGGCATATGCTGTCAAGCAGCTTAGTTTTTAAGAGGGCAGATGGTGGTTTCCTGAGATATAACAGTAACAAACTGTGAGTAGAAGTGATCCAAAGATAATAGAACTCTTAACTGATCAGTCATTGTTAAGCATTAACTCATTGTTCCTTCAATGTGATCTATGTTTTTCTTGACAAAAGTAGCAGAAAAATACCAGATCCTTCTCTTTATGTTATTAGCATTTTCTCTGTGTCTCTACCTCTTTCTGTCTGTCTCTGTGTCTCTCCTTTTCATCCCCCTCTGCCCCCATCCCAATATAAATATACACCTTCAATGTATATTTTTAAAATTTGACACCTGCTGTAGAAGGAATCCCAGAACATCTACATAAAATAACTTGAAAGGAAAATTAATTTTGTGTAATAGAGGGGCTTTTGGTTTATTGGAGTATATATAAAGACAACAGGGGGAAAAAAAAAGAAAGGAGATTCCAATACTGCAAAGAGAACAGTGTGTTTCCCAATAGTTTTTTAACCCGGTCACTCCTAGCTATCGATATTCCTACACTGCCTGATGGAGCATGATGAACAAAAAGGTATTCTGTCTGCGAGCAAGTTTACTGAAGAACCCTAAGTAATAGCTCTTCATCAGCACAAAAAAACTTATTCAAGTTTCCCTAGAACAGAGCTTATTGGCCCAAATGGAGCTTCTTGACCTGTTTTTTTAAAGTGTTGTGTTATAGTTGCCAGTTTTCATCAATAACCTGCACATATTTTCAGTTCCCTCGGTTTTAGATGACTAGTACTTGCAAAACTTGCCTGAACACAAATTACATTGCTTCTACTAGAATTTCTATGCATTGGAAAACCTTTCCATAAATTGAACTGGATGCTGATTTACCTTTAAATTTGGATAATGTGAGACTCAGAAATGTTTTCTGTTTGCCTTTCCCTTTAAATAAAAAGGAGGAAAGCTGAATAGAGAAGCCTGCACTCAGAACTGCTAAATGGGTTATGTACTTCTTTTTTTCTAATAGTTTCTTGGGTTCCTAAGATGATTTATAATGCAATAAGTATTTTAAAAATCAAGTGCATTAGGGGATTTTTTTTTTCGAGGCCAATGGACTAAATATAACATCAGTGCATTCAAGTTTTATTGGCAAGGAGTCATATACACTTCAGGGAAAGATGCACAATTAAATTAAGTGGTTTAGCTTTTGAGATTAATTAATTGTAAAGATGTGTTCAGAATTACTTTGTAAGAAGATGTAAGAAGAAAATAGAAACTATAGAAAGAAACTAGAACCTTGGTAGATTCTTGAACAACAAGAAATTCAAGTTAAACAGAAGGTTGCTGCTCTGCCTAAGAGATGAATAAAATGGGAGAAAATAAACATTAAAGAGTAGTGTTTTGCTATAGAATTTTATAATTTAATTTTCAAGATTATAACCGAATATGCACCCAATATCAACACTTGTATAGTAAGAAAATTCAGATGTACTGAAAGGAAAGAGCACCTGCAACATTTACACAACAAGATGAGATTCTGAGAATGTGTCTAATAACCCTCACCACTGCCAATATTATTTTCCATCTCTGAAAGTGTAGACTGAAAAATTAAATGCTTTCATATTACCTGAGAAAGAAGGCATCATTGACTGTTTCATCCATGAATGGTGGTGGTATATCTTCCACTGATGTAGAAATAATTTTTTTTTTTTCTGATTAAGTCATCTGTATTTCTCCACATATGACAATCCAATCTCTTATCAGCTATACAGAATAATAATAATAATATATTTTGAAAGGTATTTTGAACAGCTTATCAAGTTTTTTTCCTCGGCAGACCAGATTCTGTGGGTCTAGACTGGCAACTGCTTTAGTTCTTATCCTTCTTAATTTTTTATTCATTTTGTATCAATTTTTCAGATTAAAAACAAAACAAAAAGATAAATTAAGGAATACACTGGGTTTTTTTTAATTCTTTTATTTTAAAAACTTTTTACTTCAAACCTTACCATAAGAATGCTTTATTTTTAATCTTCATTCTATGTTGACGCAAGGACCGCTGTCATCACCCTGGCTAGCCTCAGTGACAGCAGTCACTGGTCAGGTGGGGAACAGCTTTCGCTCTGTGCCGAGCTGGTGCGTCGTTGTAGTTGGGAAGCAAGGACGAGGGGAGTCTCAGTTGGGGTGCCACAGTCCAAAGCTTTACTGAGCCTCAGGGGAAGCAGACCCAAAAGAGCCTTAGGGAAGCAACCCCAAAAGAGCACCTCTGGGCTCTGTGCAGTAACTTTTAAGCAGGGGTGGAAACATAGGAGGAGCTAGGGGTAAGCCAATGGGCAACTGGGACAGGAGGAGTCAGGGAGGGATTGACACACTAGGAAAACCAATGGTAACAAGGGGTGAAGTTGGAAGGGTCACATGTTTGAATGGGGCATCGAGAAAAAAGGGAAAACCCAGGAGGGGCTTGGTGATTGGCCCAGAAAAAACTGGAAAAAAGGGAGGGGTTTGAGGGATTGACAAGACTGGGGGTGTAAACCTTTTACAGAACACACCATTTTAACCGTAGGGGTGAACAGAACATTCCCAACCCAGAAGATACACCACCACACTATGTGAGATTTAAAAAATCTGTTCTACAATGAGTAACAAGGAGAGAAGATATATGAGAGAATAGATATTTATATATTTACATGGAGGATATTTATAGAGAGAGCTCTGTGAGGAGATCAAGTCCTCTTTAGCAGAAACTGTAATGCAGATTTCAAAACACTGACTTGGGATATCTAAATGTAGATTCATCACCATTAGCTCAGGTGTGGCTTTATTCAAGTCAGACTCCTGAGCTCCATGGTGAACTTAGATTGATAGCAGATGGCACCTGCATTTGTGTTTGCTTAGGTTGTAGCCAGATAGCTGTATGTCATACTACAAAATGTGCTCGATGTGCTTTCATCTAAACATTGGAAGAGAAGGTATTTTCAATGCTCTGAGAAGTATTGAAACTTTCCTAAGGCAGGTTTTTCTATCATATATCATCTGTGGGCTCTTGTAAACAATTGATACAAATACTTTTATGAAATACATTTATATTTTTACTGTAAGATAGGGTACTGAATTTGGAAAAAATTTCTTCTGCATTTGCAGTGGTTTCAATATCAAGAGTGAATTAAGGATCCAGCACCAGAAAATGTGCAAGAGTTTGTCTCAACACTCTGCATCTGGCTGACTCAGATGAAGGTGAAAATAGAGATTCTTTCAGATAAATTATCTGCAAATGGAAAATTGATCACTGGATTCTAAAATTCAATAAATCATAGTAACTGTAGTTATTTAGTCTCTGTGGCTATAAAGCCACACAAAAATGTCCTACTAGAACCTGAATATTATGTATGTGGCAACTTTCTGGCTCCAAACAGTAGTTAAAATGTTGCTTTACTCTTTGGAAAGAAGTTGGTGACATTTTTCCTTGTCTTTTTTTTTCTTGAATTTGAGAGACTTGGCAAGTCCGAAATATGTAATTTCTGGACTGCACACCTGAAGAGAAAGGGATGCCAGGCTACCAAGGCAGTCAAAAGTATCCTGAGGTGGCTCTACATAGTTTGAGACAGTAATTATTTAAATATTACTTTTAAAAAAGAGATTGAAAAACAAAAGAGAATTCCTACCTTAATGTCCTTCGAATCTATGGCAAAAAGGCAGAGGTGTAGTGTATAATTTCTGACTTTTAAGAGTTTGCATATTGCCCTCCTTATCTGGTTCAAAATTATTGTGCTGACTTCTTATATTTTCCTTAATGAAAAAGACTGAGGTTCTACCCTCTCATAGCTGAACAACTGAAAATATGTCTTAATGTACACTAAGATATTTTAATTATTTGTGCTCTACCTGCCCTCCCCCACCTTCCCACTCCCCATTTTCCAAGCTTTTTATTAGTTCATGGGGCTCTATTTGCAAAACTGTGTTTTGCTCAGATGAGTTGGGTATTGTTTTATCTAAAGTTTAAAAAGATTATACAGCTGAGCATTAGGCAGAGAAAATAAGACAAAGCTGAAAGTATGATGAGTTAAATATGAAGTATAGAATTCTTTTGAACCATAAGACTCAAGTCATAAGATAGAAAACAGTTGAAATATCTTGTTCTCTTACAAAATGCAAATTTTTAAATGGTTCAGATTTATCTGTTGGAATTCATTATTTTATTATGGTGACACCCAAATATTCAAGTGAAATCAAGGTAGGCAGCACTTTATACACAANGGCTGATGTGAATTTCAGTGTGACTTCTATCATCATTGTATCATGGAATCCTCAGATTTAATATTTAGTCCCAGAACGTGAGACTTTGGAACTACCAAAACCTGTTGATCTAGTCTGGCAGAGGAGGTACTTCTATAGAATGCGCATTCCTTTCAAGTCAACCGACTGCATGTATGTGAATAACTTAAAATGTCTTCACAACAGTGAACATCTTGTATGTTCACAGTCTAAGTACATTAGATAAATCTCTTCTGTTATTAAATTGGTGTGTACATGTTCCTTTTGGCCTTTACTTTTTATGAGTTTGGACATATTTATTGTATCTGAAATTTTAAACTGATCCTGTTTCTTTAATGTATTAGACCATTGAAGCTGAACAAATTCCCACCACAACTATTTTCAGGGGGAATTTGCCAGAAGATTACCTGCTCCCAACTTGGAAGCTATAAAATTGTGGTGAATTAAGAGAAATCAATTACTTTTACCAAAACCTGATAGTTTTGAGGAAGAACATTGTTCTAAAGAAGGGTTTGAATATTAAAATGACTTAAAAATTTGTTTTCGGATCATGGAAGAAATACAGAGAGGTAGACTCGTCCAAACTGATATGACATGGATTGTATCAAAGGGAGATTTTCATATTAGACAAAGAATTTCAAATACCTGAGCTCTTTTAAAAAGAAATATAAAGATGTCTGCCTACAATATACATATATACTATATTAAATTATATTAAAATATTTTTTAATTTGATTTGGTTTGAAAGCTACTATCATTGTATCGTAAAAGTATTTACGTGTATAATTGTGTTTCAAGGTTGGTCAGTCAATATCATCACAGAATCATGGGATCATAGAATTGTTAAGGTTAAGATTGTGAAGTCCAACTGTCACCTAGAACCACCACCATGATGATCTTTTTAAACTGAAATATTTTGGACTTCAGTTTAAGAGAATATTTGTAAAAGAAATATTGAAAAACTGTAGTTTCAGATAAGATATCATGTTTCCCACTTACCCCCTGGCCAAAGACAGCTCAGAAGGATGTGGAGATGGTGCTTCTTAAAAGACATACTTGATTTCTGAGTGCAGGTTTTTTTATGTAGTTGAGTTTGTCGAATTTGCAAACCTGTTGTAGCCAAAACAATAGAAATAAATATTAAAATAGGTTTTCATGTTTTTACATGGACTATGGAAGATATAGGTTACATAGAAAAATTAACTTGCGGTGCATTTTATACTGCATTTATTTTCTTTCTTCAATCCATTCCTTTCTTGTTAGTAGAAAAACAAAATATATGCCACCAATATTTTAATGTCATGGGAAAAATCAGAGTACTGCCATTAAGAAGTTCTATTTCCTTTTTTTCCAAAAAAGGGATTCATCAGTGCTGTCTTTTCATTTTGATCACTTTTACTTTATTTCTATTTGTAGTTGCTACAAAGACTTGTCCATTTACTTTTTGGTTCTTTCCTGGTTTGACCCTTTGACTTGCAAAGTTTCAGTTGTTGCTGTTCCTTAACTTTTTTTCTTACCTTATTTTTTAGTATGAAAGACAAAATGATTAAAGAGAACTATTTTCCTGTGTGAAATGCAGACAGAAAATGCACAACCTTATTGAAAGATGTCCTCCATATTCACAGTTTTTGAAGAAGTCTGCAAGAAACAGAAATGTAAGGAATTACTCTTTGACAAACAAAAATGTATAGAAGATTTATAAAAGCTGTAGTCTACTTTTGTTGTTACCCAGAATTTTAATTCTTGTCACCTGTGAAACGCTTTCTACCTTAGTCATTAAAATAGACCTTAAGATAGTTTTTGCTTGAGATCTTGCCTTCCTCAGTGCCATTCTTTAGAAGTATTTCCAACTATTTTTTTTTTCCTGGAGCGAAGCAAAATATTGTTCTACTGTATTCACTTTCTGGGCCTCATGTCTGTCTGCAGATTTTGGGAGATGTGGTACCACCTAGTTCTCAGGCTGACAACTATCCCTATCATTCAAGAAAGTTCAACTCATGGTTCTTTCCACTGTGCAGAGTGCCCTACCCAAAGGCGCACAGCATATTCTAAGTCTGAATAAAACATTTCCTGTTTGCAGTTGCCAAATGGTGTTGGTTATTCCCATAGGATGTCTGCAGTCAGTTACCCAGATTTAGATTACATGGGTTTAAGAGTTGGAAGGAGGCCATTTGGTGTCAGCTGATCAAGTGCCTGAGCATGTTTAATTTACTCATGTAGACATATTGTGACTCTCACCTTCTAGCTGAGCTTTCTCATCATGCTAGTGTCAAATTCTATTCTACGTTCAGGAATATTGCATTCTTGACTATAAAGCAGTCTGGATTGATACAAGGAGTGCCTTGGCAGTAAGAGGCCTTAGGAACTTTTGGTCAGCCATGAATTGGTCAGGCAGTTGGACTAGATGATTGTTCTATGTCCCTTCCATGCAAAACTATTATTCTATTCTGTTCTGTCTATTCTATTCTATTCTATTCTATTCTATTCTATTCTATTCTATTCTATTCTATTGATCCCATTCCACTCCACTATCTTCACACTTACCCTTTTTCATGCTTCTAGCCAATTGCTGTCACTATTTAACTATTTACCAATCTAGCTCCCATAAATCACAGAAGGGTCATAGATCTTGTATTTTAAATTAAAAGACGTTTGTGATAATGGACATGTCAAATACAGTGTTAGATTTAATCACATGATTTCTTATAAGTGCATTTCTAAGCACTCAGGATCTATTTAATTTCCTGTCAGAGTCCTTTGAAATAAATATCTTAAAGCTTTTATGTAAGAATTTGGCTATAAGAAGAGATCATGTTGAATTCATTGAAGGAGTATTTATGACTCACATGAATAGATGTATTTTTATTTTATTTTTCCACTCTGAATGATCTCAATTTTTTAAACTAATATTAAATACGAGGCACAAGATTAATGAAAATATTATCTTGACAGGATCTACATGCTAGGTGAAAGATATCATGACGGTTTCTCAGTAACTATATACATTCAGTGATTTTACCAATGAATTTGAAAAGTTTAATTCCTTGCAGAATTCTAATACTATATTCCATGTTTCTCTCTGGGTTCTTCACTTTTTCCTTTTTTGAAATTTTTTTTATTTTTCTCCCTCTCTGAGTATTTGTATATAATAGCAGTCACTTTAGTTGTCTCAACACATATAGGCTTTTTTAGGTCTATTAAATGCCAGCATGTTCATGGACTTGTAAAGGATAAAATGCAGGAAAATTGACTGTGAATAACAACATTTCAATAATTCTTTGAAGAGTATTGTGTCGTAATAAAAATTATTACACATGCAGGGAAGAAAACATCCCAAGAGGCTTTAATATAAAAAAAGATATATTTGTACAGTAACTCAAATTTCTCAGTTGTCATCCTTTATATTCAAAGAATCAAAGTACTATACTGTCTGTGGAAGTAAAGTCAAAGGTGTTGTCCTACAGGTAGACTTGTTGTATTGAACCTGTTTTAGAGATAACATAGATGTTGTGGTTTTAAGTAGCCAGAGTTTTTTATTAGCTGGGGGGGCGCTAGGAGAGAGGCTTCTTTAAGAAGCTGCTGGAGTTTTTCTCTGCTCTAAGCTAGCCCAGGTCAGGCAACAACGCCTCTGTGATAACATGTTTAAGAAGGAGTAGAAAANGAAGCAGTTTGCAACAGACTGTTTCCATGGAGAAGACCCCACGAGGAAAGCTGGGGTGGGACTCTCTCACTCTTCTGAGCAGCAGCAAAGACCACGTCTGACTGTACCCCCCCTGCCACACACCTGCCTTCCCGAGCTACTGGGGGAAGGTGAAATTTCTTAAAAGGGAGGGGTGGAGGTAGAAAGGTGTCTGTAACAACTATCAAACTGCTCACCCTTAAACTCTTAAGCTCTGATTGTAGTAGTAGTAATAGTAGTAGTAGTAGTAAATACTTAACATTCTAAGTTAGAGCCTGTTTTGCTTGTGTGAAGTAGTTAATAAACAGTTACTTGTAATCCTTATCACAAAAGTCGAGGGTTTTATTTCCCTTCTCTGAGAAATTTTAGATCTATGTGTGGGCTCTCGGCTTTTAGCCAGAGTCAAACCACGACACTTTTAAATAGCTTTACTGTTACTTTTACTGTTAAATAGCTTTACAGAAAAGATTTGCTCCTCACGGTCCTACTTACATTCAGAGACATAACATAAAACAAAAAGTTAGATCGGGGCAAAGGCGTTTTTCTTTCCTACTTTCAAGGAATAGATAGTAATACAGCTGGAGTTTTAGATAATCTTGTCCTTCTGTATCATAATTTTAACAATGGGACAGTTGCCGCTTGCTCTAATTTTTGGCAGGGTTTCAATAAACAAATGCATGTCAGATAATATTTGGCTGGTGAATTATGCCTGAAAGTTTTTATTTCTCTTTTAGAAACAACAATTTTTGAACACCTAGAAGAAAAAAAGTATCAAAGGTGATGACAGGTAGTTGACTTCATTGTTTTCAGAAAGACTCCTTAAGTAGAATGTAAAACTGTTCAGAATCTGTGGAACTGGATTAAGTTGCTACATCAGACTTTGCCAGTTGACTTCATCATTATAACCTCTTTTTAAGTGTTAACTCACGTATGTATGTATAGGATGGTTATGTGAATTATGATAAGGTATAGTCTTTAGATTATGGTTGGCCTTTGGGTTTAAGGTCTGGTTCATGAATCTCTGAGAACTAAGCCTAAACTAAACAATTGCCTTTTCACACCAATTTGGAAAGTTCTTTTCCAAATAGTTCCCCAAAGCTAGGAACGAATATTTAAGGTCATACTGTAAATCCAATCCAAATAGGAGAGGATGGTCTGACTTGTCCAGGCTTTTTTTCTTTTGTTCTTTTCTTTTTCCTTTCCATCTTTAAAACTTTGTTATTGCTGTTTTGGTGGTGGGCAATCTATAGTTCTCTAAAATTTTCCTGAAGATATGAAAAAAGAGAAAAAGTGAATGCTATTAGCAAAAATGGGAAAGAATTTCATAAATTAAAATGTTTTTTTCCATGATAAAGCTTATCTCTGCCAAATGTTAGAAAATGGCTGCAGGCAATAGCATTTCTTAGGCCATTTTTCTTGCAATGAATAACTGAAAAAAAAAATCTAAATATAGAAGGCAGTTAACTCTAAGTGTAACATTCATATATTGCCTGACATTGTCTCAGAGCCAGTTGGATCGTATACTTTGGTCCTAGAGGACAGTTCTCAGAAGCAACACTATAGTGCCATGGTAAATGGTGTTCTGCACAAACAGAATGAAAATCCATGCCACTGGGATTAAGGCATGTAGCTGAGGGATTGATTTATACAGTCATAGAATATCTTGATTTGAAAGGGGTACACAAGGATCACTGAAGTCCAGTTAGGATTTCCCCAGTATTTTTCAAAACCTTAAAAATATTCTATTTCCTGAATTCTGGTCTCCAGAGCAGCATATAGCTTTGGATGCTCTGTGCACTAGATTTACATTTTGTTTAAGGAAGGAGGTGTGTAAGCTCTGGTATAACTATGAATATATCCATTCATGATGCTAAGTCAAACCTTTTATCAATAATAAAAGGTTTTTATTTTGCAATGTTTGTCTGTAAAAGGAGGTGAGGTCAGAGTTGAACCTTTCATCATACATGAATAGTCATTTATTATGTCTTCGGATTCCCCACTAGTAACTAGTAACAATAATAAATATGCACAATAATGTGCATTGACTGTTACAAATTATCATCTTATCTTTAAAACTGGTCAAAGTAGAGTTACTGATTTTTCTCAAGACATATTATATCTTTAGAGCTTGCTTTCTAATTGATCAGAAGTTCATGACATCCAAGTAAAAGCTTAATGTCAAATTCTGCATAGTAATCTGACATGAAGTACTAAGCCTAATGCATAAGTACTGCATTTTTTCTATGTCATTTCTCTAATGTTGATGTGATTTTTCAAATCCATAGAAATTATAAGAGAGCTTTAACCACAACAGGAGTCTCTTCAGAACTCCTGAAAGAATCAAAATTAGAGTATGTTTACCTATCTTGCTAAGATAATTCCTTCAATACTAGCTATTTAAATATATATGTTTGATAGATATATTAATCTAATTACAATAATTTGGATCAAATAAACAAAATACAGAAAAATATTATTTATTAATTTCTCTCATCTAATATATAGATATTTTAAATAGTGTTCTGAATTTTACATTTGAAAAATAAAAGTTCAAAAATCTCTTCAAGATTCTTGCTTGTTTAGAGCACATATTCACCATGAACTTTTCCAGAGGTAGATTGTTGGCTAGATAAAATCAATCTAAACGAGCTTAGTTCAAAGGATTTGTTCTTGCTTTAGCAAAGTTTTTTAAAGAAGTCGCCTAGCTATCT
Organism: Calyptomena viridis; assembly: GCA_013390005.1. Taxonomy (NCBI): domain Eukaryota; kingdom Metazoa; phylum Chordata; class Aves; order Passeriformes; family Eurylaimidae; genus Calyptomena; species Calyptomena viridis. The sequence continues at coordinate 155,752 of WEIV01031093.1, forward strand.
GCCCATGGCTTATTTATGCCCCATCCAAATTTTTTCTTCACTTAGATCTAATGATACGAAAACTATGCAAAGCTTTCTATAGACCAGTTCAACCAAAACAGTAGACATCAGCACAGAACATTTGATTAGGTATTTTCTAAACTTGATAACTATAATTAAATTCCTCAATAGTTTTATTTTCTGAAATACAGGGGAAAAAATAATTGAAAAACCCAAGCAATTAAATAACCACCAACAACTCTGCAAAAATCACACTATATCTTGTAAGATTGCCTTTATCTTGGGAACTTAAGCAAGCATTTCACATTGGAATTGTACTTCGTCATATTAAAGAAAATAGTCAGATTGTTTTTCAAGTACCTTGTATCTATCCACAATTGTGAAGAAAGAAAAAGTTTTGTATATGTTCATTTTAATTAATAGCTTATTGTTAAAAACATTTTTAACTTGATCTTAAAACTTTCCATTTCAGTTGCCAGTTTCAACCAACGAAACATTGTCGAACTAAACCATACGTTTTTGAAACTTAATATACTATATTTTTTAAGACACTGAATTCCTTTTCTTTTTTTTTTTTTTTTAATTAGGAGTATCATGGAGTTGTAAAGAAAAAATGGAGAAGAAATAGAGAAACATGAAATGAAGAATAGTATAATGATTATTTCTATAAATAAATCTGAGGAGCAAATTATTTAGTCAACAAAACAAGATGGAGTAATACAGAGGAATCATATAACACTAAGTGTTAAAAATTTTTCTTGATTGTTTACTGTTAACCACTGTGCAATAGTCAGTCTTGAGAAAGGATTCAGTTAGACAGTGCTTTTATGAATTCATGTAGTGATGAAGGGGGTACCCCATGTGTGTCAGCATTGCAGAAATATTAAATAGCACTGTTTCATGAGGTGTTAGAGAAAATAAAAATAAAAATAAAGGCAAAATAATTAAATGAAAGCGGAGCAGTTGAAAGCTGTGTTTCCAATTATAAACTTCAAAAATGGATTGAGGTCATACAAATCGAAGTTTCCCTCTGTACAAAGGATTTGTGTATTTTTGTATATACCTGTGTCTATTCCATTTTATTTTATATTCATACATTTTTATATTTATATATCTTCAAACACCTATTCAGACTTAAAGAAAGTAATCCCTATAACCAAAGGAAAACAGGGAGTTTTTATAATGCAGATTGCTTTTAGATCCATGTGTCAGCATTTTACTTCCGCATTGCAAAAAAAAAAAAGTCTCTTATATATTAAAGAGGAATTCCTAAAACAAAAATCCCCTAAAATTGTGCACCATAAGAACTGAGCGCTGACAATTTCAGATTTAGTAATTGTCTGATGATTGTTTCAACAGCATTTTACTTAGTACAGCCACTGGTTTACTGCAGTAGTTGAGATGAATCTGATTAATAAAGTGATTTCTTGCAGCAGGGTTTTGTTGGGATTTTTTTTTCTTTTTTTTTGTTCAAATTAAATTTGGAACAAGCTAATGTAGATTTCATTGGACTACCAATTACATTTTCTTTCCAAATGAAATTGTGAAGGAAATTATTTGATTTACTAGCTTGAAAGATGAGATATCATGTACAATTTGTATGTTCAAAGATAACAGCTTTCTGTAGAGGAGTATCTGGATGA
>WEIV01031095.1:3691-42925 GCA_013390005.1 Calyptomena viridis
AGTTTTTATAGCTGTATTACAGAAGCCCACTATAGAAGCTGCTGAAATATATTGTAGCAGTATTAAGGCCCCTTTGGAGTTAAATTCTATTTTTAACATTCAGGCTGGTGTTGTGAGATACATACCACAACATTCAGCACTAGGAAGGCTTTGAAGTGATTTTGCCGAGGAGCCAGGAGCAGGTAAGATGTACCTCAGCATGAAAGAAAGCTTATGTTTCCCCACAAGCTGAGCCAGGTTTCTTCTCCTCAAGCTCTATGAGGAGAAATGGCTCTGAGTGATAAATTCACACAAACCTGGTACTCCCTGACAAACAGAATGGCAATCTTATATGGAGGGAGAAAATCCCCAGGTCTCATGTCAGGCATGTGTGAATGGGCCTAGAGTGAAAATAGGGTTCATCTTACTTCAGCTTACACCTCTAAAGTTTGATATTGTTCTGTAAGCAGTGAGAGATAGGCACTTGCTAATTCATTTTATCATACAATAGGCATCTGCAGTAGGAAATATAAATTGTTCCTGGATATTTCTATCTCTTTTCATTGACTGCAAGAGGAATCCAAGGCAACCTGGATTATACAACTAACACTAGCTGATATGAATAATTTAAAAATAGACGTTAAATCTGTAACTATATTATGAAGTTTAATCTTGCATACCTAGAATAATTTTTGAAGTCTGTTTTGATTTCTTTTATGACAAAACATCGGCCACATTAGAACTGAGTAAGCTAAGCACTGTCAGAGCCTACATTGACAAAGAATAATAGATAATGAAGTGTATACTGGATATAGTGTATGGTATTGGAAGGGACTGAAAGCTCACTATAAATAGCATTTCATTTTCCTACTCCTCTTCTCAAAAAGTGTTTTTTGTGCATTTCCACAAGGTTCATAGAAGATACATGAGTGCATATGAAAGAACAGTAGAAGTCGACCTAACAGATATGCTGACAAAGGGCTTTTGCTGCATGGAGAGAACAGGAGATGAAGTCAAATTAGTATTTTGATTTTCGTTGTTCTTTTTATATTGAAGTAAATCTCCAAACCAAATATCTTTTCTTTTGTGATCTTCTTCCTTTCCACCAGGTATTCTTCTTTTTTTCTTCCCAAAAGTCTGGCTAGCACTTCTAGACCCATCATACATTTATAACCAATCTCTGAAAGATCTGTCAATCTGATTGTCTTCCTATAGAAGAGGTAAAAATGCCAACTTGCAGACCACCATTTGTAAAATGAGTTTTAAAACTCAGTTAATCCCATTCTAAATCAGTCAATGACTTAACCTTTGCTAACTGCAGACTACATCAACCTCCACTATATATATATAACACATACACACACTCTCTATATATCTATACACACTATATATATGTCTATAGATGTCTTTATTTAAACTTCAGCCTATATCATCTTGAAACAGGAAAACAACCCATGCCACATGCACTTCAGTTTGAAGCAAGATGTGCTAGAGAAACTTTACGACAATTAAATGGAATCAAATCCTGAAAATCATTTTGCCTTCTAAAATAGTGATTATACCAGAATCTCTAGGCTTTATCTTGAAAAGACTTAATCATATGCAAAACTATTCCTTTGCCATTCACTTAGTCATTTGTCATACAGACTTCAAACTTAATATAAACTCATAAACTTCTGAAGTAATAATCATGTAATTTGTAGTTTCCTTAGTCTTTGATTACAATCCAAGAATTGAAATTCAGTTTCATGTTTTAAATCTAAAATAGCTGTAGATGCTTTGTAATTGTTGGAGATTTAGAACGATATTGTCAATTTCATCTCCATTTTTATCAGTTACAGCATAACTCTCAGTTGGCTGATGTGAAAAGGTGAAAGTGGTTTAAATACTGGGCTGTAATAAATTCATTCATCTTGTGATACTTTGATATTTGAGATCAGAAGCTCATAGATTTGTAGGTTCAAGTGTCAGACCTTTAGCATGTGTAGTAAATAGGCTTTATTGTAACTACATGATCATTTGCATTTTTGTAAAATAATATGTGCAGTGGAAAATTCCAACTAACCATGTGTGCAGGACCCAGCCTATCTGCCAGTGAAATCTGCCCACTGACTTGCTGGTTGCAGGATAGATGATTACTGGCAGGAGAACAAACTTGAGGAGGATGCGAGTACAAACTCACAGCTGTTTGATCTCCTCTTTAGAGCCACATAATCTCCTCCTCTTCTAAACTCTGATTTCTCTGTTCTATTCTAAGTGATTTAGTATGAGAGGTACTTGACCTCCAGAGAAAATGAGACTGCAGAGTCCTTTGGCAGCTGGGAGGATGAAGCTTGGCATGAAGATCATCAGCTCACTGCATTTTATAATGTCTGGCCATGGGACAGTCTCTGTTCACTGTTGTTCCATGGGGTTTGTACACATGGCACAGGAAGCAGAGGGTAGAATACTCTAACTCAACTTCTTAGATGTGTTTTCTTTTCCTTACAATTATTTTATTAAATGGGGAGAAGCTGAGGAGTAACCTCTATCCCAGACCACTTTTTTCTCCTTTTCCAACATAGAAATGTGTTTTAAACATGTATTTTTAAACATAAACATCTCTCATGTCAATGAATTTTGCATAATTATAAATGCAATGTGCCAAGTGAAAGAGGTTAGGACTTTAAACATTAATAACTTATTATTCTTGCAGTAGATTTCAGAGTATTAAAAAATTGCATCTCGAGAAGACAAATTAGCTTTTATTTTAAAATACAATGCAAATTCTTGGTGACCAGTGGATAAATTGTAGGCAAGACCACTAACATTTTTAAACTGACATAATTTAAAACCTGTTCAGTGATTCCTTTAATCTGTTTAAAAACTGTGCTAGCCTTCATGATGACATTACTGTGAACTATGCGAGAAATGCAGCCCAAAGCGTTTTAAAGAAAATTACAAAATTAAAAAAAAAAAAAACTAAACAAAAAAAAACCAAACAAAAAAACCAAAACAACCCTCTCCACCCAAACAAAAAAAAGACGAACTTTTTTTGCTGCGGATTTTTTTATTTTACAGTAAGAAAAATGGACTAAAGCAGATAGGACAATGCCAAGTACTGTGCAATAATCCTTGCCTGTGACAGGTAGAGAAGAGCTTATATTGAATGATGTTGGGATGCATCATCGTCTGCCATGCTGTGAATCAAGGTGTATGCTAGCATCTATCAGTAAAATCATGGTCTCCTTGCTTTCTTTCTGTCCTCCCCCTTTTAATTTGTCTCAGTAGTCAGACATGGCCAGATAACTTCAGAGAATCACGTTAGAAGCTATATAATGCAGTATTGCTCACTGCCACATATGCTAACCTGCTTTATTTTACTTTGCAGTAGGAGTCATCAAGTCACTTTACTGCACTGTACTGATTGCTTGAATATAGGTATTCAGTGAGATTTGAGTGCCCTGCCTGACCTCCTGCTGCTGATCCTTGCAGGATGGGGATTGTCTTTGCAGCCTGTGTCGTATCTGCTAGCCTTCAGCAGAGAACTCAGGAATAATCTGAGGGAGCCAAATTGAACTCTTCTCATATGTCAGATGAGAGCAGAGCAGGCAGGCTTCGTTTGAACTTCTTTATTCAGTTGTTCGTAATTATTTAACAGTCCTTTCAGCGTCTTCAAAATAATGGTGGGAGATGGTCTGCACAGGTCTCAAGCCCAGGTGCTAAGAACAAAAATTGTTACTTTCTTCCATGCTCATCTCCATTATCAGTATTAACAACAAGCCAGCCCTGACTATTTAGAACCATCTGTGACTCTCCATCCAAGGCAGGACACACAGTTATTTTGTTGTTGCAACTTTCTCTATTAGGATCCTAGCAACATGTGAAATACGGGAAGTTGAAAAGTGGAGAGGGAGTAAGGCACTTGACAGTGTATAGGGGACATCCATGAGAGGACAGGGACTCGCTGCAGGGCATGTGTGTGTGTGATTCTTACTACGATGGCAAATACCCAGAGGAAGGGTGTCATAGTTTGACTCTGGCTAAAAGCCCAGAGCCCACACATAGATCTAAAATTTCTCAGAGAAGGAAAAAAAAACCCGACTTTTTTGATAAGGATTACAAGCAACTGTTTATTAACTACTTCACACAAGCAAAACAGGCTCTAACTTAGAATGTTAAGAGTCTACTACTACAACTACAACTACTACTAAAATCAGAGCTTAAGAGTTTAAGGGTGAGCAGTTTGATAGTTGTTACAGACACCTTTCTCCCCCCCCCACCCCTCCCTTTTAAGATCCTTCACCTTCCCCCAACAGCTCGGGAAGGCAGGTGTGTGTGTGGGGGGGGTTACAATCAGAGATTTTCTTTGCTGCTGTTCAGAAGAGTGAGAGAGTCCCACCCCAGCTTTCCTCATGGGGTCTTCTCCACGGAAACAGTCTGTTGCAAACTGCTTCTTAGTGGATTCATTACTAACAACAGTTTTCCTGGTACTGTCGTCATGTAAATCACTTTACCATAGGTGCAGTCATTTCAGGTGCCGGCTGCTCAGCTGCTTTCAGTGCTTCAGTGCTTCTCACGGGCCACCAATTGTCCCAAGAAATGCCGCTCTGCTTCTCCAGCATCTCTTCTTCTCACGGCCCACGGGGTTCCACCAGGCCCCTCTGCTCCAAACACAGGATCACAGCCTCTCTTTTCCGGCATGTCTCTGTTCCAGCATGGAAAAATCTCCCAGTCTTTTCCACGGGTTCACAGGCTGAAGAATCTTCGCCCCTATGGTTCCTCACAGATTGCTGGGGCCCTATTCCAGTGTTTAAGGCATCTTCTCTTTCTCCTCTCTCTGACCTTGGTGCTAATCAAGCTCCGCACCCTCCTGTCTCTTAAGCGGCCATGATGTTCTGCCCAGACTTTTTTTCTCTACTCCTTCTTAAATATGTTATCACAGAGGCGTTGTTGCCTGACCTTGGCTAGCTTAGAGCAGAGAAAAACTCTAGCAGCTTCTTAAAGAAGCCTCTCTCCTAGCCCCCCCAGCTAATAAAAAACTCTGGTTACTTAAAACCACAACAAAGGGTAAAAAATGGACTGAGGACCTATAGTCATGTGCTGCATCTCAGAGTGAATCATGGAGTTAGTTGCCATTATTTTGGATCTATCAGAGGTATTTTGAGTTGAAGATGTTGATTATTTTTAAATATCTGCTACCTAGTTAGCTTATCCTTTAATGCATGTCAGCATGTAAACACCAGCTGAATCTCTGACTAAAGAGAGAATGTTTTTCTTTTGTTTTGTTCTGCTCATAATACCCCTTGCCTTCAGTGAAGGGTAAGCAAACACTTAAGCTATTTCCTGAATAAGATTGCTGTCCTGAAGTGGAACCAACACAGATAAACATTAAAATTCAGAACTAGGAACCCTTTTCTTTTTTTTTCTGCTTTTTTAGTTTGTTCTGTTCTTTATATCTTGTAAATCCTGTAAAGATCTGTTGGATCCATGGGAGGATTTACTACCAATTAGTGATCTGTTTTGGAAGGGAGATTTGTTAGCAGGAAATTCTTGCAGATCTCAGATGATCACCAGCTGTTCAAACGCATTTTGTAGTCTAATTATGCAGGATAACAAAAAATACTGATGTCTACAATGAATAATTTCCAGTATGAACTAAAGTCTGTTCTTCAGCTGATATTGCAGTCTTTGAATTATGATTCTTCTCCTAAAAAGGCAGGACAAAGGTTCACATAATTTAGGTGCTGGCAGTCTGAGGTGCTTGGACAATGTGATTTCAGATGACATCATCAGACCTAAGGTTTCTCTTTATTCGCTGAATTTTTCATTCATGCTTGCTTTAAAAACCCTGCCAAATAATATTACAAATTGAGTACATTTATAAAACATATTTCTTCTCTTAATTTTTTCCATGTGTTTTCTGTATTCAATATAGTTGGTACCACTATGAACAAATTATTTAGAGTTCAGCCTTGAAGCTTTAAGTTTTCAATTCTAGAGTGTCTGCCCTCCGCCTTTTGTAGTCAGCCTGTCAGTGTCAAGACACTGCTGCAGGCTTCTATAAAAACAGGAAAAGTTTATAAGAATGAGATATTTTGGTTTCTGTGGAATTTTGGATAGACCACATGATAAACAAAAATGTGATTTTTAATTAATCTAGTTGGTGCTTCCAGCCATGCTTGTCTTCAGAGCATCAGGCTGTGCTTGACATATCTTTTGGTCAATATTTTTTGCTAAAGAATTTTGTCAGCTAATTCATGTGAACTGTACTAAGCTTTCCTACAAGAATTCAACCAAGTTCAGCTGCAGTTTTCTCCATATTCAATTGTGACTAGAAAGCATACGTGAGCTGAAGAATATGTTTAAATGGCCAGCTTTATGTTAAAAGAATGGTATTAATATTTTAACATTCTCGAGGAGAAAGCAGATATAATATCACCCAAAGGCATTAATAAAATTGCTCTCTTTTTGGGTTTCAAGATTACCATCTGTGTAGCATCAGAAACAGATGTTCTTTTCAGTGGAAAAAATGTACATGAAAACAAGGACAATATGCTTGTATGGGCTGTGGGACATAAGGAGTGTTATAGAAGTAATGGAAGAACAGAAAGCAAAGAAGACAATGTGTTTTGTTGTAAGGGGATCTGGAGAAATTATTCCCAGCTCTACTAGATGCTTCAGTAGTGAAGGTTTTCCCAAATGGATTAATTGGTAAGTGGTGCCCACTTTATGAAAACCAAGGTTTTTCAGAATTTTTAATGTCACATTTTTCTTGCTTTCTGTTTGTTTGCCTTAACTCATAAAACTCCCATGAAATGTCTGTGCTTTGTAAGTTGGATGAAAATTATTGAGGGAAGAGGTCCTAAAAATGGATGAATATAGAACTGAAAACAGTTTTCAGAGTGTTTTGGAGACTGTTTATTTTTATAGCTCTGTTAAATCAAGGTGTATGATGATATATTACAAATTAGAGTAATTTGATTTTGTTTTGTCAGCTTTGTGCAATGACATCGTTATCTTTGATTTGCAATTAAGTTTTCTCTTATAAAAGGTTGACATTGGCTTGCTCAAGTTTTCCTGATTTCAAAGAGTTTTGTTAATGGATTCTTTTCCCCCTCTTTTGTTTTCAGCATGAATCTATTATTGCAGCCAACATTTTCTCAACCTTTGTATCCCCTCCTGATGCTTTCCCAGGTTACCAAGTGGCCAGTAGGAAATCAGGGTTTGTTGTATGACCGAAACTGGATGGTTGTAAATCAGAATGGAGTCTGCATGACTCAGAAGCAGGAGCCAAGATTGTGTCTTGTAAATCCTTCAATTGATCTGAAGCAAAAAATTATGGTCATTCAGGCAGAAGGTTAGTAAACAATATTATTTTCTTCCCTTTTTTATTGGCATGCACCCACCAAACTGCTGAATGTTGTGCATGCTTACTGACTTCAGGGACAGGTTCTGTGCCAGCTGTGGGCAATGAAAGCCCAAACTGTAATATACAGCCTGGAGAGAGGAGGGGGGATGTTCCTAAATTGCTGTTGGGGTGGGCAGAGAGTAAACAGTGATTCCCTATGTGCAATCATAAAGTGGATGCTCTAGGACGGAGCAAAAAGGTAAAAGAATAAATCTAAAATCTAGCATTAAACACTCTGTCCAAAGACCTTCCTATTTTATATCTCTCTTCCTCATTCTGTCTGTGGAATTAGATGTGTAGAGTCCAATGAAAGTTTGTATGAATTAAAATAAGGACCAGACATTATTTATCTTAGTTAACTACTTGCATCAGCAGGGAAATATTTCATGATATTTGAGCTTCTTGGGATTTATCAAAACCCTTTTTATTTTCTGATGAAGGGGAAAAAAAAAGACTTATGTAAAGTGTTATAGAAAGCCCTTTGCTACTTGAGGGTGAAAATTATTTATTTTGCTAACAGTGCCATTGGCACTGAACACTGGTTCCACAAAAGTCATTATTAATGATGAGTTTGCATGTGTCTGAATAGTGTTCACCATTTCCCCAGGGTCTAAACATTTACTCAGCCTGTATGTCTTAACCATTAATAATATATGTGCCCGTGTTTTCAGCAGCTAGAGCAAACCAAGGGAACCTATTTTCAGATTTTTCAGCCTTTACTAGAAATCCATATTAGTGGATATGTAGCTACAGTCTCCTTTCTGTTTGTACCTTACAGTGGTCCTCTCCAACTGTCTGAGCACTCTCCATAGAATTAAATGTGACCATTTGGTTGCTTTTGTCTGAAAAAGGTTTCTCAAATGTACATTTGGATACTCACACTGATCATGTGCTATTTTGTGTGTTTCTGATCCCAAACACAATCTACTCTTTTCTTAGGGATTCCAGACTTGCTCACTGGCACAAACACTGCTGCTTTCTGTAATATTTCTTTGCTTCTCTCTATAATATTTCTTTGAAAAGGTATCATTAATTCATTGCAATTCTATGTGGAGCACCTTGCACCTCAAATTTTTGTAGTACAGCTGCATAGACAGCCTTTTCCCACAATTTTTTAATTATCAAGTGCTTCAGAACTAGTTATTTCTAGAAATTCAGTTCCTTACCATCTCTTCCTTTCTACACATACTTCTTTCTTGCACATGGTGTGAAGCCTTGTCCAAACATTCTCCATTTATCCTTCACATTTTCAAAATTGCAGCTCTGTTGGGCCTTTTGATTCCTTCATTCTGCTCTTCTAAGTCTGTTCTTCATTTTTTTGTTTCAAGTACTTGTTCAGACAAGTGCATATCCATTAGTATGTTCACCTGTCAATAACACCTTTACTGACATACTTCAGGGATTCAGGAAGACGTTTTCTCAGACAAAAATGACAGTCAAGGCACCCATTTCTCACTGAGATTTACAATCTCTTGCCATATTTTTGGCCAGGATGAAATTCACCTTTGAATCCTACGTTTTACTTTGTTTCATATTTGTAGTTCTCACTGTCATTCTCCTTCCTTCTGATGAACGTGAGAACCAGTTCCACACAGAAGTGATTGTCCAAGTCTATGGATCATTCTTGCATCCAAAAGTAATTGATCAGATCTCCAGTGTGCTCTAATAGGAATGTCCTTGGCATTTATTCATAGCCTGCTTTGGTACAGCCAGTGTATAAGAGTGGAGTAATTTTTTTCTTTATATAATGAGTCTAGATATCAAATCCTAGCCCATGAGGTGGTCTGGGCCCTCTTTTTTAATAGTCCTGCTGCTTTTTACTCATATTGCAGCCTGCAGCTCTCTTTTCCTGGGGGAGTCTATTCCAGAACTTACTGCTCCTAAGATAGCACAGTGGTGGGAGCACATACAAACCAGCAGGGTAAGATGGAGCAGATAAATCTGTAGGAAGTTGTTCCAATATTTATTTTGTTTTCTTTCCTCTTATCTGCAGTGCTTTGTTTGTTGGTGTTAAATTTTTAAGTTTTTCTTTTATCCCTTCACATATGTGGGTCAGTGTCATATCTCCCACTTAAAATCATTTCACGGAAGAGAAATTTAATAAGTTGACTCTTTCCTTGAAAATCCCATGTTAATCATTGCTGCTTTTGTCACCACTCTCGCCAGCCTGTCAGTAGTTCGTTGCTAATTTAGGACCTGAAACTGAATACAGCATGTGATGCTGGATCAGTGATCCATGTGATGGGGAGCAGTAGAACTCAGTTGAGCCAGCCTGGGTGGTTCTGCAGCTCAGAGCCTTCACTGGCCTATGTTGGTAGCTAATGTTATTTCAGATTTGTAGCACTTAGCCTGCTGACTAACAGCCGCCTCCAGGTCTCTTCCAGATTTGATGCTTTGTGAGTTATTTCTCCCATGGAATGCTTCCTACCTAAACTGCCTTTCCTCAGCTACAACAGCATGCATCTTTGCAAGATGAGTTTGGTTTCCTACATCTCTCCTCCCCCTGCCTTCACAATCCCTGTGCAGAGTTTCTCTCTTCTTCCCATTTACTGAATCCACTTGCTCCAGTGAATGTGAAAGCCCAGCGGCTCCCAGCTGACTGGGTGACAACTGCAGCCAAGCCAGCTGCCTCCCTCCTGTTCCTCTGCAAGGAGGCTGTAACCACTCTGTTTTCTCTGCCAGTTTCACTACTGTCATCTGTGCTTTTCTCATTGTGAGAGCTCTGGCACAGCTCTTCATCTAGAGATGCTTTGGTGTCTGGAGGTGTCTCCCTCCAGCAGTGACAGCCTAGGGCAATCGTGCTGCTGGAATAGGTGCTTCTGGTAAGCACCTAAAGATGAGTGGGGCAAATCCCACATAGCTGAAGTATGCGTTATTTTTTAAGAACAATTTGCTGCTACACTATTAGATCATGGTGAAGATTTTAACTGTGTCACTTTTAAAACATAATTAGTCTGTTCTCTCTCCCCCTCCAGGCACATGCTTTCCTCTCCCTCTAGAACTTTTCATTAGTGGAAAATTTGTTTATGGCTATTTTATTTCAATATGGTTTAATATTCTCTGTCTTCTGTGTCCAAGAAAATAAAATTGTCAGCAGGATTTAGTGTGACAGTAACTAATACTTTTTGCTGAATCTTCTATGTGTTGGGACACCATTTCAGGTTCTTTCTTTAACCCCTGCATGTTGGGTGTCTCTGTAGCCTGTCTAACAACCAGACTTGGATGAGCAGACTGGCTGTCTGACAGACTCAGCTGTGCAATCCTGCTGCCACTGTGGGTAGCAAGGACAGCAGAGTGGGGCTCTACACAAGGCCAAAACTGCCTGAAGGCTTAGGATCTTTCCTGGCATGCCTGAAAAATTAGTTGGCTTGCATGGCAGCTGGGGAACTTCAGGTATTTCCCTGATCCCTGAAGAAGGGGGTAAGTAAAAGCAGGGGGAGAGGAAGGACTTCTGCCTAGTCTCCCACTGGCCGTACTTTTCTTCAGCAGAGGGAGTGAGGTTTTAATTCTGAGAAACTGCATTTATTAATTTTGTCAGAATTATTTTCTTGGGCTATGTGGTTCTTAACAGGCATTTCCTATTTTTTATGTGAAGAGCATAACAAACCCTTGCTATCACAGAACCCGCTTTGAAAAAAATCAGTGTGCTTAACTCTAAATCAGCCCCCATGGAGAAAAACAGCTCCTTGTATCTTGACTGTGGTTAGGCTCCCAGAAACTTCAAGGTGGGCGGAAACAAGTGCCTTTATCTCCAGATGTTGTATTACCTGAGTGGGAATCAAGGAAAATCTTGTTCTGCTCCATCAAATATGTGGGGGCACAGATTACACTGGGTTTGTTCCTGACCTACACAAAAGTCAGCCAAACAGAATTTGACTGCAAATACATTTTTGTAAAAGTCTAACTACTCTCTTTCCATTTTAGCTAACAATCAGCATTAGTCTGGCAAATTGGGTCTTAGTTTGCCAGTGCACAGTAGGAGAAATTTTGAGTGTCAAGGAGCCATTTAAAATATTGAAGTAGAAAGATGCTAGCAAAACTGAGCAACTAATTACACTTTATGGAGTTTATTGTGCCTTCAAATAGTTATGCGTTGCTGCCAATAAAAATAATGGGAATTAAGTGCATACACTGATGAAAGAATATACAAGAATAGTTTATATTTCAGTCTATTGAAATAATAGACCTCTAATTTTTCTCATTGACTGAAAATAGGAGCTATAAAGATAAGAATATTTTTATATTAATACTTTGAGCACATCTGTGAATTTTATTATCAAGCAAATGACCATGGAGAATGACAGCTTTTACATTTTAGTAACTGGCAGTATTCTACTTCACTTTTTTCCCTTAAGATAGAATAAAATGGTAATTAACAATGTTTAACTGACCTAAACATCACCATAAAATGTGTACTGTTCAATAAAAATGTAACATACGTGCTGGTATATAAAAGCAGGGCTTTTTAAAGCCCTGAAATTCTATTTTAAGAAATTTCATGAGTATGCCTTTCTTAGAAAGTATTTTTAGAAGATATAACAGCTAAGGGTACATACAGGATGAAACCTTTCAAACTTTTGTTTTCCAGAAGTAATGTTTAATTGTTTCAAAGTACAAGAGCACTAGATCTAGTCAATAAGATGATGACATTGGCTTCTTTTTCAAATTGTTGCAGACTAGTTCAAAGCATTTATTACATGTATTATTTTCCTAAGCAAACCTAAATTTTCCACCTCTGTCTTCACTTACGCAGTATACTAACGTAATTAACTAAAGAAGTAGACTGCTTTCTGTTTTGTAACATATGCATGGAACAGAGTTGATAGGTGTGTTATAGTGAATCTGAACTCCATTTCATTACTCTTCAAAAGAAAATAAATCAAGTTGATTTCACCATATCACAGAGCTTGTAGAGCTTGATTCTTATCTGTTTTAGAGTAGTGTAAACAGGAAATAGTGAGTAAAATCAAAATGTGCTGTTATATTGCTGGGAAATGGGGGGTCAGAATCTTTGCTGGTATATGTTGCAGTATAATGGAAAATTTGGATTCATTGCAGCCACACAGTAAAACCCTTTCTTCTTTATTTAAGATTATTGTTTTCAATTAACAGAGAGAAAAATAGTGCAGCTTTTCTTTTTGCTTCTAGTAATTTACAGTACCTTTTCTATCACTTGGGCTCATTCTATTCAAGATGAGAAAAATGTGGAAGAAATTGTTAACATAGATCATTAGCAAGGACTCCTCAGCTGGTTTAAACTTGGAGATGAATAGATGGGAGTAATTCTCTCATTAGCAGTTTCCATACATTTTGTCTTTAAATTATTGTAGTTTTATGGCACATTATATGTCTTTCCTTGAACAGACTGTGCTTCCTTCTTTCAGATCACTCAATCCCACTACTCCAAAAAACCCCAACCCAACTGTGTTTAATGTCATTTCCTGACTTGGTAGGGGGGGCACAATAGTGAGAAACTCATCCTTTCAACAGAAACTGTGGCTGAGGCAGTAATTCTGTGCCAGTTTGGTTGCCATAGACAAAGAGAAAATGAAGTTACTCACAGCTGAAATTGTATATTCCTTAATATGGTTTGAGTACCAAGGTCATCTGCAGCCTTTACACTTTGCTTTATCATTTGGAGCCACCTGCAGGCAAAGACTATAATTCTACCAAAAAGTAAAAGGATTTTTTGATTTGATAATTGTGAGGCTACTGTGATTGTGAATAGGGGAAAAATAAAAACTTTTTTCATGACCGTACAATTTCTCAAGTTTTATTTAAATGCGGCTTGTTCTTTGCCATCTAGGCATGGACCCAATATCTGTATCGCTAGAAGACAATACTGGAAAAGAAGCTGTGATCTGTGAGAGTAAAGTCTGTTCACACAGGTGAGTGAGAGCAGAGAGGTATTGAAGCTGAAAATCACTGTACTGACACATGGGACATGTACAGATGGACACACAGGGGCAGAAGTCCTTAAAAAAGAGGGGAAGAAGTGGAAAGCAATGAATGTCTCAGTGGACCAGGAGAAGACATTTGGATAGGTAACTGGCATGCCCAGCATGTCTGATAGAAAACAGTGAAAAATAACAAAAATGCAAAAGGGGAGGAAGGAGGGTACAATAAACTGACTTAGCACTCACTTGAATGAGGGGGCCCTTTTTTGTGACTTGCTGCAACCATGAGAAGAGACGGTGTCCCCATTTACTTTCAAATGTCAACTTGAGGCCTCAGCAGGACTTGAATTCAGTTCCTTCATTTAATAGTAATGATGTTGGCAACTTTTCCCATTTCATGCTTGTAGTAGTTTGACCCTGGCTGAGTGCCAAGGACCCACTACAGCGAGCTCTCTCACTGCCCTCCCTGTGAACGGACAGAGGAGAGAAAAAAAAACCAGAGGGTTTCACAACTTTGAGATAAGGACCATAAGAAACTCCTCACCAATCATTTCACAGGCAAAACAGACTCCAAGTGGGGATATTAAGAATTTATTATTATCGAGATCAGAGCTTAAGAGTGAGAAGTTCAACAGATCTTACAGACACCCTTTCCCCCTCACCCCTCCCTCTTTCTAAGATCTACCTTGTTCCCCCGGCGGCACAGGGAGACGGGAGTGGGGGTNCTCGTGCCTGGATCTCCCCCTTCTTCTCCACTGACCTTGATGTCTATTGATGTTTCACAACTTCTCACCCTGCTCTTCTCTAGCAGCCATCTTCATCTGCCACCTACTTTTTGTTTTCTCTTTCTTAAATATGTTATCACAGAGGGGTTAGTATCACTTCTGATTGGCCTGGCCTTGGCCAGCAGTGAGTCCATCCTCAAGCCGGCTGGCATTGGCTCTGCTGGAAATGGGGGAAGCTTCCAGCGGCTTCTTGCAGAGGCCTCCCCCATAGGCCCCCCCGCTACCAAAAACCTGGCCACTGAAACCCAATACAATGCTGCTGGATTCAAAATGGCTAGAGCTTTCTGAAGTTATAAACAGCTTTCCATATTTACAACCCTTTTAAATTTTGTTTTGACCACCCATGTTGATCAGTGTTCTTTTAAAAGTCTTGGGATGATTGCAGATGTGTATGTTAAATAACATTAATTCTAATCAAGAGACATACCACTGCAGCGAAATAGAACATTATGAATAAATTTATTTCCTATCAGTGAACTTAATGTTTACCCATCACATTTTCTGAGAATTTCCTCCAGTCTCATTAAGTTTTCTGAGTGGCAGTGTATCAATTGCCTTCCTAAAGTATATTTGCATTACCTAGTATGTTTCTTTTCAATGAGTCTCTTGGTACCTCCAACTAAAAGAGCCACTTAAAGATTTACGTCTTCTTTTAACCAAGGTATATTAATTCGTTGTAATCCTCTACATTTGCCTCTCTGAGAGTAACGCATAAACAAACCAGCTGAAGACCTGGCATTTTTCCCCATGGAGCCATGCACAAAATGATCTCCTTCTTTTCTACTAGCTATTCAGATGATAAAGAGGATCTTTTTCTCAGAAGTGTATTTTCCTCAGGTAGTGGAATTCACCCAAGAGTCATTTGTTTTAACCATCTGTCCCGCTTCCCTTAGTGTTGACTCATCCCTAGCCTCCCCATGGTAAGCTCATCTATTACAGGCTGTAAAATAGCCTAGGTTATCTTTCTGTGTGCATAAAATTTGCTGCCATACTATTTATTGTAGCTTCTGTTTCATGTAACTGACTGTGTCATTTTTATTGTATCAAATTGGAAATGTTCATGGAAAACTGCTTAGACTTCTGAGGAGGAAGAGAAGGACGGAATGATAAAGAAAGGGGATATGCAAAGCAAATTGCACAGAATGGACTGTGATTAGCAAACAAATAAGACAGGAAGTAAGGCAGAATGAGTGGACAGCACCGATGAGGCTCTGAAACTGCTCAGAAATCAAACAGAACTTGATGCCAGGTTCGATGCGTTTCAGCAGGAGAGCATCCAGGGCCAAAAAAAAAAGTGAGAAAAGCAGTGCTTTTCAGCAGGACAGGAGATGATTTGTGGTCTGGGGTCTTTTCTGTAAAGTGTCTGAGGTAAACAGTGGGACCAAAAGTCTTTGTTAAAAGGCTTTTATTCGAAAGAAACCCCTAGTGAAGGCATTTTCCAGTTATTAATTCTGCACTTCGATGCTGTGATTTCACTCAGATCTGTAGGCTTACTCTGAATTTAGATTGAGATACCTGAGAAAAGTACATGATGTAGAATCTGCAAGCAATCATGTGATGAAGTTTAATTTCACAGTAGCCACAAAAGTTTAATGAGCCCTGATTTCCCTTCTGAAGCAATTCATCAGTGTTAGCCTTCATCTCAGAAGGGGTTGTCCATCAGCAGATGCTGCTCACATCTGAGAGACATTACTTTCTGGTATAATATCTAACAGTGGACAGATGCAAGTAGAAGCTAGTGTTGTTAAGGTTATTGATGTTGTAGAAGACCCTAAATGCTCAAGGTTACTTGTCTACTGAAATAGGCAGAGACACAGCCCTCTCTTTCATAGGCTGCAATATCAAAGAGATCAGGGAAGGATATCAGTGGTAGAAGAAGACAAAGGTGTAGTTAAGAACAAGGTGAACTGAGCCTGTTGTGTATATTATATCCCTTGGGATCAATATTCAGACTTCATTTGTCCTTGCTTCTTATTCTATAAATTACCCTGCTAGAGGGACCAGTTATAACACACTGAAGCTAAATGACATAATAGAAAGATGAGTGGGGAACTCAAGGCAAACAGCAAGTAAAATCTGAAATAGCCCCCCATTATAAATTGCCTGACATGTGCCAAATGAAATGTAATGCTGACAGATGTAAAGTCATACTCTGCAAAAGAAACACGAGCAGAAAACGAGTAAAATTGAGCTAAAACCTTGAAGAGATTATGGTACATGCTCAAAAAATGGTGTTACAATAAGGAAAAGCAATTTGAAAACACAGGAGCTTTGAAATACAAAAATTACACAGTGACATTTGATGAAAAATCAGGAATGGTGCGAGTCTCTAACTCACCCACTGTGACTCAAAATAGTAAGTATATAAAAAGTGGGCAAAATTATGTTCCTGATTTACACAGTATTAATCCCCAAGGGGCTACTAGAGGCAATTGGCTCAGGAGAGATTTTAAACACTCGTCGCACCTCTGTTAGGGTGGAAAAATATTTGGGGAGTTTTTTCACCTGTACTATGACCATGGAACATTCATGTCTCCTCATTAGCAGCCTTCTCTCTAATACAGTGACCAGCAAGGACACAAAAGCCACTCACTTCACACTGTGAAGTCTCATTCATCTTTTGACCTATAGGGAAGTAACATCATTGTACATGAAGGGATCGCTAAAAATTACATACGGTGAGACAATCTTAAATTCAACTCAGATAACTCCTCTCTGTTTGAGTAAAAACCACAGACCAGAGTGTGACTTTTTCATAATACTGTATTGTAATAATGTTATATGTTTATCACTTACTGTACTTCAGAATATCTTGAGCTTTATGATTATTTAATCCACAGTAATTTTCTGTATAAAACTAAATTAACTCTTGGGAATGTTAACTTCCAGAGTAACAGAGTAAAGTTGAGGAAAGGGAGAGATAAAGTGTTGCAGAACTTTGCATCAGACAATATGGATTCTGTATTTTGTATTGAAAGAAGCAGAATAAACATCTTTGCAATTTGCCTTTGGGCAGTCAAGTTTAAAGTCCCTCTTTTCTCATAATAGGGTCAAAACATATGACTGTGGAGAAAGAATTGCTGGCTGGTTCTCTATGTTTCTTGGTCATCCATGCCGCTTGATAAGACAAAGTTCAGACATGAAAAGCAAGTCACTTCAGAAAAAACCAAAAGGTATGTTGTCATTCTTAAAAATATTTGTGATTCCTCACGCAAATGTCAGGCTCATGGACTTTGTATTGACTATATAACTACCCTGATAAAGGCTGAAAGAGCCAGCTGACATTGATCTAGTAGGTACATTTATATGCAAACTGACTTCTCGCTGCCCTTCTACTTCTAATTTTTGGTGAAAATACATGGATACACCAGTCTGGGTTATTTTTTTTTTATCATCATGATCGTGATTTGTCTGGAAACTCAATGATCATTCTGAGAAATTATCCTGAAAAATCTAAGAATGAAAGAATTTCTTCAGAGACTAAATTTTATTATACAAATAATTGAAAGAGCATTGAAATTGAAAGAGCATCAAAAAATCCATACATATTTCTCTCATAAATTGTTTTACAAATTTGGTAAAATCTCAGCTCTATCTAGGTTTCTAAATGCATTGCATCATTATCATTTACAGGTTTGAGGGGATTCTTAGAATAGTTCCTTAGTATCTGGAACCAAATGAATAAATTTTTAATGAGAATGAGTAAGAGGTCAAAGGAAAGATGAGGTGAAATTACTAATTTTAATGATAATTTTAGAATGTTGGATTGATTTTTTTAGGTCTGTCATCTGCTACAAACATCTCACTTTCTCTTGTGAATGAAGCACAATACCTTCTGATAAATGTAGCAAGCATTCTGCAGCTGAAAGAACACATTTCTGCAAGGTAAGAGCCTTCTGTCTCCGAAAGTCTCTCAGTGATCTTGGATTCCAGAATCTTTTCATAAGATGTCAATATAGCTGTTTTATCTGTAAATATAGAGATAGTTACTTTTTGATGTTTGACAAATATATAGCCACTAAACTGCTATAATTACTAATTCTTGTATGACTTCTGAAAATTTTGATTAAATGTGTGAATATAATCTGTCTACCAGTCATCTTTAGGAAAACTTATACACTTCTGTCCCCTAAGGATGATCAACCACACTATTTTAAATAAAACCAAGCTCTTTTTTTTCACCTAACGGGCCTCTTCTGCCAAGACTGCTTGATGTAAAGTTTTCCCTCTTACTTTGATTTTGCATGATTTTCCTCATTTTAATTAAAATAAATTTTAAACTGTATGTCCTTACTTTTTTTTAATTTTTCTTTCAGGACAGAAATTTCTCTCTTTATTACTTATCCAGGTTTCTGCCTGTACTGTAAGGTGTCATATCCTAAAGATACCAGTCTACAGCTCATGTAGTATCAAAAATTTTTCATGTCCTTAATAGCTAATGGAAAAAAGAAATGTTCTACTCAACTAACGGGGGCACTGAGAACTCTCTTGCAAACTTTAGAGCTTTTTTTTCTGGTACTGGTCAAGTTGTCCTGTAGAAGGAGAGTGAAGAATGACAATTCAAAGATGCAGCCAGATTTCTGATATTTGTATGCAATCTGCTGCTCTATCTGTCTCATATATGTTCTCCACACTGACACTAATCAACACTCTGGCAGTTGAAATGCTTGTAAAGGGGGGAAGATATCACCACACAGAGATTAAATTTTTTTTAAACACCTATCATTTGGTGCGATCTGCTGCATCCCAAAGGCAAATAATAATAATAATATGCAGGATATATTCTCTCATAAAATGACTTTACTGGTCTTTTTCACCTTCAGCAGCCAGTGGTTTTGTCCCTTTTACCATTGTAACATGTGCGGAATAAGTTTCTATTTGCCTTCTATTTTAGAAGCTTCTATTTCTAGAAACAAATAACAAGTCAAATGATTGCTAACTCAAAAGATCTTTTCATTTGTTCATTCATTACCCTTACCTATGATAATTAATATGGAATTTTCTCATATGCATTGTTGATGATAACCTGTCTATATGCCTTCATACCTACAGATCCAGGTTACACCTCTGAAGAAGCCACGTAGAGAGTTATGGATTATAGCTGAAAGATTACAAGTTATAGTTACATACCTTGTGCTATTTCCATAGCCTTTGTAATAAAACTCAGTCCAGGTTATTCTGGAGAAGTGTTTGCTTAATCATATGAGCCGCTAGATTCTTATAGCACAAACATCTACTGCAGAACTAGTTAATAAAATTTATTTTTTCTTTTTCTCTATCGACTCTGTGAGACAGATTGGAAAAGCCATTGGAACTAGAGGAATTAATCCAACGTTTCCGTGCCAACATTGTCATCAGTGCATCAGAGTCCTTTGAAGAAGAAGAGTGGGCTGAGATTTCAATAGGTGCTCTGCAATTCCAGGTGTGAAATTTTCTCTCTTATCCCAGTCTATTACAAAGTATTTTGACCTCTGGAGACAGACCAATTTTTGCAAGGCTTTGGCTGGAACTTGGTTTGTGAAGATGAAACTTAGGAAGTATGTAAAAAAAAATTAATGTGATGTGACCTGTGACAAACATATTTTAATATAATTGAGAGGTTTTGATGTATTTCTCCACATCTTTTTTCCTAAATTTTGTAATTCATAACATTTCCCACCTCTGTCCATCTCAATGAATAATAATCACTGTTTAGAGGCAGAGTTTGTAACAAATTTTTAGCCAGCGTGTTATGAGAGTATACTTGTTGCTGTTAAGCAGAGTAATCCAAACATAACCTCTGATTGCTACACAGCAAGCAACTGATTGCCAAAAGACTGGATATGAACACTCATGGTCTGTTGCCTTCTGTTGTATACATCTTGTCTTAATCTCCATCCAAGGAATATTTCTAATTCTGGACTGGTATGGTTTTTTGGTATGTTGTACTTCATATCATATCTAACAACATGATGTGCTTTGTACTTTAAGAAAATGCTGAAGAGTTAGGCTTTGCTTGCAAATACATTCTTTTCAGAAAACCTCATAACACAAAATCCGTAGAAGCTACACATGAAACCTGAGGGAATGATACACACATGTATTATGTATTCTGTTGAATTTGTCTGGCTCAGAGGTATGAAATACCTAATTGAAGATTCACTGCCTAGGATATGAAAGAAGTGGCTTATTGGTTGTTTTCTTAGAAATGATAATTAGAAATGATAAGGTGTGAATAACAGAAGTGCTAAAGTCAAATCTAGAAGCTGTGATAGACATCACTCCTGTTTCTTTCTGCTCAGTATAATGTAAGAAATTTTTTCAGCAAGGGTGGAAAACATGGCGTATCTGCTCTCTTTTTATGCATACTTTGATCAGTAAGCTGTAATAGGAATTACAGAAAATTGAGGAAAAATTCCAACAAGTAGGAGATGAGGAACACAAAGAACAAAATCCTTGGTGTATAGCTTGTTGGAGGCTGGAGTTACACTAGGAAGCTCAGCTGAGGATTCTCTTGAGAAGTTATTGTAAAACTACAAAATCAAAAGGCATTACTGTTTCAGGTATTGATATACTTTAGGAATGCAAGACAAAGACAGAAAGGCTTATGCAACTTGCATTGTCTTCTCCCATCTCTGCTAAGTTCTTATTCAGATACTGATGTAAGTAGTAGTAGAAATTATGCTAATGCTCCTCGATGCCAGGAAAATGGTAAAGACTGTTGAAAAAAACAGAGGAGGAAAAAATATTTCCTTCTCTGTCTTGTCATTCTTTTAATTAAAAAAAAATATTTTCTGAAAAAGCTGATATATGGTTTTGATGATTACACTGAAGAGTTGTACAAGCAGTTCTAGATGCATCTCAAAAAACTGAAGTATCACTTCAGATCAGCAAATAAAATATTTGTAGTATATGGTTTAATTATTTGCCCTGTTTGAAATTTATGACAAATTTTACAAAAATAGAGTGTGTATACTGGAATACTGTAGGAGTTAGTTTCTATAATTACAGCTTTGCTAACGTTAGACATGCAATGTTAAGTGAAAGTGCAATATGTCATCCTTCTTAATTTTAATGCTTTAATAAGAAATTCGTTGCAGGATTGTGTTGTGGGGTTTTTTTCCCCCTAAAAACACACCTTAGTTCAAACAATAATTAAGAACAATTACCTATGATGCTAACATCATAGAGGATCCGTTATAGCTTCTGTTTATTTAAACCGGTGAAAATTCACATTTTACATTCTGATAATCTACAAGTGCCATGCATGTAACAAAGCTATTGTGCATTTCAGCTTCACTGAAAAAATCCCTAGAAAATCCTCCTTGGGTTGAATCCTGAAACACTGGCTTAATTTTGTATTCAGTTCTCCTTTGGGCAAGCAGCTCAGCTAACCTGTAGATGAAGTGAAGCCATCAGGAAGTATGAATATGTAAATGTCTGGTATTTCTCAGATTCTGTGTCTGGGAAAGTTTTCCTTAAAAAAAGAAAAAAGTAAATTAAAAATTCAGTGAGATTTTCGCAAGTAAACCCTTTGAAAATGTGCCTACTACATTGCATGAACAGGCCTGACCTTTTACATAATGAAAGCATAAAAATCCCCACAGAAAAGCTATGCAAATGGTATGTGTTTAAGGTATTATGACGGTCAGAAGCTTGTACTGTTCAATGTTGTACTGCTTTGATATATAGCCATGAACTTTCTTTAACTAAAATTTCAGGTTGTGGGTCCTTGTAGCAGATGTCAAATAATCTGCATTGATCAACAGTCTGGGGAACGAAACAAAGAAATTCTGCAGTCTCTGTCTGCTGCCAGAGGCAGAAAGGTCAGTACTTCAAAATGGCTGTAATGAAAGGTGTAGTTGCTTTATTGCATGCACAGTGAAATATCTGCTGAGAAAATATTCACAGTGAAGTTGTTATGCTAATTGTTTCCATTTGTTTTTTCTGTAAGAAGAGGATGCACTTACAAACCAGATGTGACATGGCTTATTTCCATAAAATACTCAACACATTTTTTATTCAGAAATAGACTATCAATATCATTATTTTAAACTGTGCTTGCTTTTATTCAGTATGTACTTCCTTACAACGTGTTTATTTTGGTCTTAAAAACACAAGCTGATGCACTGATGTGTTAAAAGATATGTGTAGAAAAATCTGAAAGTGTTCGAAATTATATAGTTAGCTTGTAAGACTAAACTTTATTCTTACCATGAAAAAGTAGTTGGCAGGAAAAACAGAACAGATGTGAATATAGTCAAAGGGGAGGGTAATTGTTTAAGGAAGTGACTGGTAAGTAAGTGTGAAATATAGGTGTTCATTTGAGGTCCTGCTTCCTAAGTTTGCATTGCTTCTTGGAACTGAAAGTGCTCAGATGATGGCTAGCCAGTTTGGCTTCCCAAAAGCTTCTCAAATCTCCCCATAAGTATTCATTAAGCTGAAAATTCTCTTTAAAAATTCATTGCTTCCTGTTCTTTAAGCTTCTGTTGTAAAAGTTCCTCAGTCAGTCAGGGCTCGGGGGCCTCGCCAGTACCCACCAAACACCAGAGACTGGGCACAGCACTCGAGTGAAGCAATAACAAATAGGTTGAAAATAATTCACCCAAACAATCTACAAAAAAGTTAAAAATAGTGCATTCTATGTTTGGAAAAAAATAATAAATTGATTCATCTCAGTGACTCATTAGCAAACAAAGGGCTGCATTTTCATTGAATGTTATCCTTGGTGAATAGCTCCTCTGACTCCATCTCAGAGCCAGCCACCTGGTGCAGTGGGCTGGGGAGAGGCACGCAGGCGGGGCCAGCTGTCTAGGCACTGCTTCCCAATGACCTGAGGTGACCTAGGGTTGCACAGCAGGCTCTGGTATCCAGATCGCCACAGTACATGCACCTTTGTGAGATGAGCTCCTGGCTCTCTGGGTAATGGTAAGCCACAGCTGGAGCATCTGGGACACTTCAGAGCTCATTTGGGCACCCTGGGCAGGGATGCTGGCCAGCCGTCGCACAGGGTATGCAGGGGACTTTTTCTGCCCACATGGATTTTACTGGAGCATGACTTGAATCCATGGTAGAGGGAAAGCACTCTGTACTCAGGGAGAGAATGGCACCAAAACTTATCCAGGATACAGATCCTCAGGAGAGGCAAAGCATCTTCTGCACGTTTCCCACAAAAGATGAACTCCTCTTTCGTTCTGATTAACGCAGCAATGCAAAGATTTTCCTTATACAAGCTTTCCTACAACCAAGTAACTCGTTCAAACAGGACTGAGGCAAAGAGAGCAATCCAGCCTCTTGAGAACAAGCTGGCGCTGGATAAAAGACGCCTGGCGAGGCGAGGCACTGCTGATCACCGCGGGGGAGTGCTCTGCTTCCCTCAGCTGCGCCACAATGTTCGTGCTGCAAAGAAACAGGCCTTCAGCTTTTTTTTCCCCCAGCCTTCAGCGCTGCCGGCAGATGGGATCTTGTGAGCATGCCCTGCTCTGCACAAGGGTAGCAGACCGCTGGGTTAGCAGACAGCTGAAAGAGAGAATTTGAACTGGTAGTTTTTCCTGAACTGGTCTGAGAAGACCTCAGAGCCCACCTCTCCTGCAAGCCATCTGTGGGGTGGTGTCCCCAGGTGGTCATCAGTGAGCAGCACCCGAGGACTATGGCATTTTCAGTGTGCTCAGCAGACCTATTGGGGACATCGATCCAAACCTTTCACAGTTTGCAGTGGGGAAAGAGAAAGAACATCGAGTTCATGTGACTGTGTTGAATTGCAGAGCTAATCCTTTGGTGACTCATGTCTCTAGCATGCACTTTTCTACTAAGGAGCCATCTAATACTTCTTTTTCTTTTTTTATCAGATGCAGATTCAGTGAAGGAATTTAGCAGTGTTTGCTCCCATCTGTCATTACTCTGATTCAAGCTACAAAAATCTATTGCAACAAAATAAGATTTAAGATAATTTCCCAGTTTTTTTAAAGACTATTGTAGTTATTTGATTGTCAAAACTTTAAAGATATTGCACATACAAGAGAGCCATATGTCAATATTTACCATTTTGTTTTGTTTTTTCCAAGAATACCGACCTGGAAAAACACCTTGAAATTTATCAAACTGGCAGCCCAAATAGCAGCACTGCCAATGAACTTCAATAATGAGCTAAATAATGCAAGGCTCATAAGAGGTAGTTCGATATTTGTTTCTGAAATCCTGTTTTTCTCCATCCCTCTGAGACTCTGAAAGCCTGTTGCTCCAAGTTGAAAGATTGAAACTTTGCATAGGTGGATTGCAGCTGAATGTCAGAACCAGCCAGCTACACAAGCAATTTGCATGTTTCCGGATAAGTGTAAAGCATGGTGATGAAGCCTAGCCAGCTGCTTTTTTTGTGAAACCTTTTATGTCATCGTTTGTAATAAGATGCAAACACATCTACAAAGTGAACGTGAGCTCTAATTTCTGAATTTTTGACTGAAAAGGGAAAATGAGCTCTCCTTGTATGACACAGTGCTCTCTGTTTCTGCAGGAGACCATGAAAGACTAGATAACTCCATTAAGCAAATGGCATGAAAATAGCCAAATGCTCTTTCACATGCCTCATCACCTGATGCAAAACATATATGGATGGAAAATGGAGAACATTGAATTCTTGCCTGTCTTCCAGAACTTGAGACACAGTTTAGCACTAACGATAATGGAAGCCCTGTGGGTAGATTTGCAGTAACACTATAAGCTGGGAATTGCTGTCAAGGTAGCAAAGGGAATTGCATTAACAGTCTGCCCCAGTCTAAATGTATGGATACTGGTACATCATTGGAAATCCATTATGTTTGCACATGCCTTCATATACTTAAAGGCTTTTTGTTTTTTCCTGCAGGCTGTTGATTCTCCTTTATGTATCTCATTGTGCCTTGGGAGAGCTTCTTTTCTTGCAGAATTAGATGCCATGCCTTTGGACTGCTTACTGAAATTGTAGCAAGGATAGCAAATCACTTCTCATATCTGATGAATCATTTTCATTATTTTTATAGTAATGCAGGGGTTTACACTATGCAATGCTTTTCATTCAAATACCTGGAACATTTGAAAACAGTGATTGTTGTAATTAATAGACCTCTGAAATAATATAGTTTTATTTTCTCATTGGTGGCTGAACAGGAAATGCAGTTATTTAGGGTAGAGCAAAGGAAAATCAATTCTTAAGAAAACATTCCGCTCGCTGGATATTTTCAAGTGAACAAAATGATTTTGTTTGACACTAACTTAAAAATTTTTCTTTCTTCCAATATAAGAAGTCAGCATGTTGAGGGTGGATACTTCCACTCCCCTATTTTGTGAGGCTTTACTAATAAATTTTGGTCATTCTAAAGCTAGTGAAACATTCTTACATTAAAAAAAAAATCACTTTTAATAATTGCATCTCCCAAACCTTTGCATGAGAGAGAGATTATGTTAGTTTATGAATAAATGAGGAGACCTGAACAGGTAAATTTATCTACTGGGAGATGGCAGCTGAGCGCTACATCTGGGGTCAAAATCTGGAACTCATCCATCCAGAGCTAAGTATTACCATGCAGTATGATTTATGTGCTTGTTACACATTCTATCAGGGTACTTTCATACCAAGTTCTAGTCTGTGTTAACTGATTGTTTAGGAGCTGTAGCTTGAAGACATCTCACCTCAGCCTTTGTCAGATGTAGCACCTTGGATTTCTATCTTATAAAAGGAGTGCTCCCAGGGTATTCCTCTTTCAGTGAAGGAGCAGAGTGCACTACTGTTGATCCAGTAAATGAACTTGAAACAACATGCAAGAATGACAGCATTTCACAGCTCCTCCTTTAAGTGAGTGTGATAACTATCATATGATTCACTGTTGGCAAGAATAAGTGTGTTTTCTCTATTTCTCCCAGCAGTGAAGTGTTGTGCTTTTTCCTAATCAAGAAGCTTTACATTTTTTGTCCATGTGAAGTTTAACAGTGATGGGAAGAGTCTCTATTGTCATCAGAATACTGAGCAGAGAAAGCCATGAAGCTCACAGTCCATCACACCCTGCCGAATTCTTGGTGTGTTCTGGAGAGATTATATGCAGAGTAAAATGCCCTTGAAGTCAGGAAAAGGTAGTATCAGGGAGATATTGTGCGGTTCATTGTAATAGCTCTGCAGGCTGCAATCTCTGCATCTGAAAGCCTCATTTTTCATCAGTGAAATGTGAGAAGGGCCGATTTCTACATTTTATCTTTCTCTTGAAACAGAGCTGAAGTGGCAGGTGCACAGCTTTTGTGGTTGCTTGGGGGGGTGGAGAGTAGTGTTATTCCTGTTATCAGTACTTGCTGAGTCATTATTTGTAATTATTGAAAAAACAGGGAAATTTACTTAAAAGATGTTAGATCTTCCTCTGGTAATCCAGACAGGCATTGGTACTAAAATATGTATATGCCAACGGTATATCATCACCTTGAAAACTCCTTAGGCATCACTCACTGAAAAAAATGCTGAGACTTTAGATGCCAAATGAGAGTAGGGAAATATTAAGGAACAGTATTAAAATAGTATTTGAGAACTTCTGAAGACAAGATGTATTCACACATGCCTTTTCTTAAAAAAAACAAACAACCAAAACCAAAAGAAAAATGTTTGCTAAATGATTCACAATAATAGAAAAATTGGTAAATTAAGTTCTCCACAGTGAACAATCTGCCCAAATGTATTTTAGTCTCATTTTAAGATAAATCAATATGACAATACAGAAAATATAAATATAAATAAAAACTTCTCATGTATCAAATAAGTTCATTTACATAGATGAGTTATAAAATTCCTTGCTATGTAAAATGTGGTGTAGCATGAACTAATATTAATTTTACAATATTTGTTTTATGATTGCCTGATTTTTTAGAACAACAAAATTATGGCAGCTGACATTTTTGCACTAGGGTACAGGAAGTGAATCGAGATTATTAACCACAAGGCTGAAAAACACATTTATGCCAGTAGGGAAACCACAGCTTGTCAGCAAATAAGAGAAAAGTAAGAATGGAAAAATAATACTATGTACTTTAATATTTTAGATGAAACTGTTACTAACTTACCATTTTAGCATCATGGTTGATCCAAGAGAGTCACTGTGCTGGAGGTTTGGGATCTTACTGTCCTCAGTCATTCCTCAGCTGACCATAAGGATATACCCTGTGTCCACCAAGTGTTGACACCATTATGGACACTGGTATCCAAAAAGTGTCAGTAACAGGATTGGCCTGATAGGTCAAGCTCATACCCTATATATATGTGAAATGCCAGTGAGATGAGGAATAGCAGAAGTAGCCAAAAAACCCTCAGCTTGGGACCTGTTTTTCTTTTTGATGTTTAGGATTACAAGCCAAACAGAAAGACTCAAATTCAATCTGGGGCCATGTTTGGATAGATCTTTCTTACTTGGGAGTAGATCTCAGTTTTAGCTCTTGCTAATTCTTCAAAGACTAAAAGCCGTTCCATGTTACCTCATTGTTGTCTCTTTATTTCATTATACAGCGCAAGAACAGGAGAATAAATACTGTCTACCTATTTAGTCTGTCAAATATGCTCCCTTAATTCACCTAACACTATTTTTGTAATTTATTGCAATTCCTTTTACCTAGTATTTTTTTCTAAATCTGCTCTAAATGTAATTCCCTCAATTTCAGCATCATCGATCTGAACAATGGCAGTAAATGTAATCAGGAAATAGAGAAGGATAATAGAGTTTTGTTTTTAAGTAATTTCATTTGCTTATTTATTTACCTTACACTTTAGGATGACTTGTATATTTTGGCTGTAGTCTACCAAAGCAAAATACTTTTTATTGAAACCTGTAAAAACAAACAAGAAAATTAGTATTGGGTTTCCAGGGTCCGCAGTTTGAGGAGCAAAGACATTCTGAAGTCTTAAAATCAGTTACCAATTTAACATGGACTTCAGCATTTCTTTAATTCCTATTTTGCGTATTTTTTTTTATTAACTGTTATCTAATCCTTTGGAAAATATTACCATGAGATGACAAGTCTTTTTCTTGCGTATTTCTAAATTCTCTGGTGTAGGAAAACAAAACCACAAAACCACACCAGTCTCCTCCTGGGACATTTTCAGATCACAACTAGCTGTTCATTGTAACATTCAACTGCTCAAGATCAAGAGCACACATAAAAGTGCAGACACTCAGATTAGTTTTTTCATGCCTCTGAGGGTTGTATGGTCAGGATTATTCTGTTCTTCTTTTCTTTATTATTTAGTATCACAAAGACATGTTCAAAATATTTCTGATATTTTTGGAGGATGGATTCAAAGATAATGACAGATAACAAGTGGGAATCCTAATAAAACAAACTTTCTGAATATTTTCTGTAAAACACACTAAAATATTCATGAAAACAAATGAAGGGAAATTCACAAAGGCTAGACAGAATAAAGTTCTGTTAACAAAGCGAATAATTCATGGTAGGAGAGGCAAGACTTCCTTGCTGTTGGAGCATACATACATTCTCTCACTACATAGACTGTTTGTGATAGTGCATTAATTGTATTTGTCAAGAAGCTAAAACAGTCATTAAATAACAAGATTGTCAATGAGTGTAAATTACATACAGGATACTATGGAGCTCATGATGAAATACTGTGTTCTTTATCCACTTACTTAAGGTATTGTTCTTGAATAGCATGGGCTTAGCTTTTGTTTACCATTCTATTATAGTTAATGAGTTACGAATGTTCTTAATTATGGACATAGTACATACCTCCTTATTCTTGAAGCAATATTGTTCTTCTAAACACATCTCTGTTGTGAGATCCTCTGTAGATCTGATTACTATAATATGTGTTGCATCTTAATAAATATTTCTGTTTTTTCAGACAAACTTTGGCATATACCTGATGAACCAGCCCTTGTGCTCATCCTTTTCAGATATTTTATCGGTTGGGTCTCAAGTACTTCCAGTGCTGAAGGAGAATACAGAAATTCAACCTCCGACATCCAGTGAAGAAAAATGTTCAGGATAGATACTCTACTGGAGAAGAAATGCTTATGCAACTTCAGGGAAAAGGCAGTAGTCATTTACAAAAAAAAAAAAAAAAAGAAAAAGCTTCCACTTATTTGCTTCTGGTTTAAGTCTTTTAATTTTGTGTTTGCTGCAAATGTTATCAGATGGCAAAACTTTTGATAATTACAGCTCCCCTACATGTTTTTCTTGTGTTAGGTTACAGCAGACATAACTCTATTTTGCACATTTGCCTCAGGATGCAACAGGGTTGATCAAGTTTTACTGGTAGATGACTCTCAAAACAAGCCCAACTTTGTTGTCAGAAAGCCACATCTCAATGA
The DNA here is from genome assembly GCA_013390005.1 of Calyptomena viridis. Classification (NCBI taxonomy): domain Eukaryota; kingdom Metazoa; phylum Chordata; class Aves; order Passeriformes; family Eurylaimidae; genus Calyptomena; species Calyptomena viridis. The sequence continues at coordinate 33,057 of WEIV01031095.1, forward strand.
AGGAAAGTAAATACAACAATACACTACTTCCTTATGTTGCTTTGTTAAAACCACAATTAGGAGAGAAGATGCAAGACATGTTTTAGAAACAGTGTGGGTGGGAAGGGAACAGTGGGAGAGTGGCATGAGAATATCAGTGCATTCAGCTTTTCAAAAATGGAACTGAAGGTGATGGGTAGACAGTCTGAAAGCACCAGAAAAGAGGAAATTATTGAGAAATCTGTGTCTCCCCCTTCAGAAGTGGCATGTAATGATGCCAACAAGGCACAAAGATCCATGAAGATTCAGGATGCCATTTGCAAAATTCATTCCTAGTGAAAGAATTCCATCATTTGTTCTTGACTTCTTTCTCTCTTTGTTGCTTTTCCATCTGATTTGTTTTATGTGGTGACTTCCTTGAGTTTGTTTTATGTGATGGTGTCCCTGACCCTGGGAGTTAGACCAAAATGATCCTTGAGTTCCCTTCCAACTCAAAGCGTTCCATGATTCTATGATTCTACAATTTCCACACTCTTATTTCCTTACATATTTGTGGATGTTGACACATTATTTCTAATTAGAGATTTTTCAACTAAAACAGTCATTTTCTATACAAACTTTGTTTATTCTCAGCAGTCTCTAATGGCCACTTAATGGAACTCTTGAAAGTTTGGATGCTTTTCCATCATGATGAGGTCAAAGTATTCTTTTTTCTTACTCTTTGTTCATTTGATAGTGCCCTTCTTAGAAGGCTTTTGAAAGCTCCTAATTAATACTCATGCTTTCTGATTTCTGAGAGAAAATGTCTGAAAGCTAACTTAGTCTGAAATATTTACTATTGTGAAAATTAAAAAAAAAAATAAAGGAAGCCGCAGAGCAATACAAACCACATAGGAAGTCAATGTAATGCAAGACTGAATACATTGAGGCCAGTTGTTTAATGATCCTCAGCATGTGTCCAGCCAGCCATGGGGCTATCTTGTGCTTCCAGGAAGTCCTTCTCGAAGAAGAAATTCTCCTAGATTGGCTGGTCTATCACCATTTGGGAAGTGAAATTTTGACCCCATTAAAAGCACTGTCAGAACTCTCATCCAATATGGTTTAGAACTTCCTTGGGGCAATTTTGGCTCCAGCTGTGTGAAAGTGCTTCTGACTGAAGCAATCCTTGAGTTGTTTGAGCATATCCCTGAAGGAAGACAGGTGGCTTTGTGAAGGAGTTGGTCAAACAGTCGTTCTGAAAGGGGAGTGATGACTACCACAAAGCAGCAAACAATGGGAAAGGGGAAGCTCATCACCAAGTACACAAATCAGAATTCAAAAATTGTATTTCTTCTTTGTCTCTTTTTTTTTTTTCTAATATAATGGTTTCTTCTTTCTTTTATTCTTTTGAAGAACTGGTTTTACTCACTTGAGCTGAAACAGTCTCTTAGCAGAGCTTTGTAATGGAAATGAGAAGAAACATTATGTGTTTCTTACAATCTGCCATAAAATACAGGAAAAGAGAGAAGTTTTTCATGTGCATGTAAACTGAGGGTAAATTTTGAGAGTTGTACCTTCTACTTCAGAGCCCAAGGTCTGCTCCTTGATGTCTGCTTTGAAAAGCTAGGTTTTATCTGTCTAATAGTCAGTTATCTGAGGTTGTAATGAGCAGGCTTTTTGGAACCTTGAAAAGCAGTTTCCTGGTATCTAAATCTCTTAACCGTTTCACTCTTTGCATTTCTGTTATGCAGAACATTGCTTTGTTGGATAGAAAGCCAGTGCAGCTCTGAGAGATTTAATATGAAGAGATCTGTTGTATGCTGACCTTCAGGAGATCTCTGGTGCTTTTCTCTGTCCTATTCATTTCACCACAATGTCATTTGTTTAAAATGGAACTGAAGTTTGAAAAAGAAATTGAAAGCAAACCTCACAAGCTCTGTTTCACTTGTTATTGGATTTGCTACGAAATAAGTCACTTTGGCACACAGTGGCTTGACAAATACTGTTTGTGAGTAGCCGTAATGCAATGTATGATAACTACGGATGAGAGGATTTGAACTTTAAAAATGTCATGCTTGGTCATTTTGACCTATTATTTACAGGCAATTACACATTCTCTCTACTGTGGCTTAGTAATATTAGATTAAGAATAATTTTGCCACTTTACAGGGGGAAAAGAAAGATTTCCTCTGATGTATGAACATACTCATTAGTATAGTCTGTGCATTTCCCAGAAGGAACATTCTTGTGGTACAGTGATAGGAAATGTCACAACATTTCAGATTGATGGAGGATACATAAGAAATCTTTTATCTCAACAAAGGATAATATTTCTCTTTTAGTAAGTGGAATGTTCCTGCCAGTATTAATATGTCTTTCCATCACTGAAGACAAATTCTTCTCAGTGCCAAAACTCAGTGGAAAATCTTGAAGTCAGAAGAGTCAATTTTAAATGACATGCACTAAGTTTGTAGAAAGAATATCCCTCCCATAATGTGAAAAAAATTTCAAAGAAAGAAGAAATTTAACATACTGCAACCTCAGGTACTAAAGATACTAAAAGGACATAAATGCTTTGAAACACTATAGAGAAAGATTATATGTTCTATATGGGTTTATTTCTCAATCTCTGAGTATATAGAAAAAAGACCATTTCATATGAATGCAGGCTCTTTCATCTAAATACTCCAATTACTGAAAAATTAAATCTTTGTACTAATTCCAGATATATGTTTGCCTTATATGGATAATAAATGTACTTAATACAGTAATAATAATTAAACATGATTAATAAAAATAATTATAATAAATAATAATTTCCAAAGTGCTGTATGTAGAAAATCCTATATATATTTGAAACCCAAATCCGTATTTCCTTGCAATGAATTATTCAAACACAGTCTATTCTCTGTGGGACTTATCTCCTTCTCAAATCTCAAGGCAAAAATGGTGATCATTACAATAGCCAGGAGACTGAAATCACCAAACAGAAATCAGCATTTTTAGGATAAGCTTGTGAGCTCTGTGTTCTCTGATATGACCAAGATATTTCAGATACAGTTTATGATTTATATACTTTCAATGTATTTCTTCAAAGTATGGGCAAAATTTTTGGTCATCCTTCCATTAAAATTATACATAAATCAAAATGAAGGACTGCATAAAAGATGTGATTATTCTTCACAAAATGTAAAGATTATGCTATGCAACTCTTCTTCAGTCTGGTTTTTAACTTCCTTGGAAATGAAACCAATAAAATATATGTTGTGCTTTATGTGTCTACTGGTGGTGATTGCATTCCTGACCTTTGAGCTCATGAGGTGCTAAATTCTGCTTGGAGGCATTGCTGGGCTCACAAAGCAAGTATGTGGTTTAGGACTGAAGGGATGGCTCATCGCTGCTGGGATTCACAGGTGAGGTGTTCCCACAGATACTGTGCTGACGGCCTAGTTTCACACTCAGCTCAGGCCCTGCACAAAACGAACGGATAATTTCCTTTAAAATATGTCCAGTCAGTCCTGTTGGAGCCGCCTCTGTTATCCAGAGCTTGAAGCTCTCACCAAGGGTGTCAGAGAATAGAAGGCTTCTTTCCTTCTCCTTTGCCTGGAGGGATCCAAAACTGTTTTTCTTCCCTGCCTAACCCGTCAGTCAGTAGGCAAGACTGGGGACTAAACAGGAGTGGGTGTGTGTAGGAATTACAGGAAAGGCTTGTCCCTCCCTTCTCATGAGGTTTACATGGAAGTGATCTATGATTCACTGGGCCCACAAGAGATAGACATGAGCACAGTGAGGCAGTATCCACACATGTCTTTGAGATATTTGCTCATGCATTTTTGGATTCACTAGGCTGGGAGGGGAAGAAGAACATGGCTCTGTAACCCAACAGATAGATCACTTCTATGGAGATGAAAGATGTGGGTACGTCTCTGTCTGTCTGATTATACAGCTGTCATGAGGCAACTCATGGGGAAAACATAGGCACAGCCCCCAGAGAAAGGAGAAGGCAGAGTGCTCCTCTCTCCACTAGGCATTAGGAGACAGTGTGTTTGCAGAGGCAGGATTTTCTCCTTCTTCTGGCCACCAGTGTCCACGTACAATATTGAAACTTCAGCAAGAATAGATGAGAACAGCCCAAGTAGGCCATTAGGGAAAACATGAGTTCGAGGCCTCAAAAGCTGAAATTGAAATTAATTCATGTTTCTGAATTCTTGCTAGGTGCGCCAGTGGCAAGGCCAGAGCGAACAGAGGAAAAATTTTGGCAAAAAGGTGGCATTTCCTACATTCAAAGTTTAAGAGAAAGTTGTGATACACATGCCTTCACCACGCAGCTTGTGGGGTTTTTTTTCAGAAAGTAAAGGATGTAGGTATCCTCCGACCATAAATTGGATTCAGAGGACTCAAAGTAAGTCATCGACAGAGAGGTGCCTCTTAAGCAAGACACCATTTAAGAGGCCTCTCTTACCCTCCCTTGCGTGTCAACTAGCTTGCTCTGCTGCTCACTCAGTGTGGTGGTGGTTGAGAGTCCTTGCCAGAGGAAAGGAAAATAAGCAGGTGCCCTGCTTAAGGAGTAAAATGACTCACTTAGGACTACAGACAGGAAGAGATGTTAGGGAGGTTTGAGAGAGGGGATTCTTGAGCATCACTGCCATGTGCAGAGATAAATCAGAAACCTCTCTACTAATCCCAAAAATACGCTACAGAAAAAGTTAGCAATTTTTCTGCTGACACTATGAAGTCTTCCTGAAAGGGTGATGACAAGAATTGTGCTGTTGGGGAACAGACCATAGCAAAGGCAGGATGGGAAAAGGGACAAGCCAAAAAAAAATGTGTGTTTGCTGCAGGGTTTCTTAAATAACAACCAAGTAAGACAAAATGTGAGAAATCGAGGCATTTGATTTAGTACAGCAGTTTCATGTTAAATTTGAAATGATACTGATCTCAAATGAAGAGCCTCTGCTCTGCATAGCTCATGCATAGCCTATAATTAGGTGCATTTCTGTGTTAAACAGAGTTTCTTCTGAGAGTCAATCTATTCCAAACTTGAAACCAAAACTTCTTAGCACACTTCAAATCTGGTCCTCAACATAATTTTTCCTAGATAACCATTATGTTCCATATTTGAGCCTCTCTCATTCTTTTTGCTGGTTTTCAGAGGTAAATATCCCATCTGGATTAATGTACTCTGGCCAGGATTGTTAATGCATGTTGGGGGCCGTTTGCTGCAGAGCAGCCTGGTGGGCAACCCAGACCCCTTGGCACTATATGGACTCTGAGGATTGGTACAGAAAGGATTACTGCAGAAAGAAGATGCTGTGTACACCAGCTGAGAGAAACTGCTGCTGCTGGAAAACGCTGAAGTTAAAATGTGAGTGGCTGCCTAAAGTCAACAATGATATGAATGGCTGGCTGCCTGGACAGTCCCGGCAGAAGACTGCTATGGGAAAGAGCTGAAAGAAAAGCCTGAGAGAAAACCCTGTGTGCAGTGACCAATAGAAAGTGGACAAGCTAATCTCCCTCCAATAGAATGTTTTTTCTCTCTGCAAGTGTGTTTCACAAAATAGTATAAAAATAGCACTTGTACCACAATAAAGTGTCAACACCTGATCACATTGGTCTGCGCGTGTTGTCCGTGATCTCCCGCAACAAATGCAGACATGATTCCTCAATCCAGAAGTGGAATCAGCTTTTAATTTCTGAAAGGGCCATGTTTTCCATGAGGCTGTGTTAGAAAAGTCAGCAATGATCTAATACCAAGTCTGTTGCTTCCTGGTACATATGATAGATGGATCACATAAAGCTGTTGAAAAGTTTGTGAGTTATTATTTCCAGAAGCTACAGAAAACTAGAAGACTACAAAAGGCCCTACACTCCAGAACCCATTCTACAAATGGAGAAGAGCCTCTGAGGCATCCATCATTCATGGGCGTAATTCCCAATGAGTCAGGTATCAGATATTTGTAATTTCACTGGTTTAGCCAAATGCTTTGAATTGTTCCTTATCTTCAGAGCTTTTGTATTTACTGTCATATTCAAAAAGTTTGTTCCAGCAAACCCTTTAATACTGAAATGAAATTAAATTTATCTTAGGTCAAAGGTTTTCTTTATTCTGCTTTAAGAAATAAGAGATAAAGGTCTCGAGTTATGCCACAGGAGCTCTATATTGGATATTAGGAAAAATTTCTTCATGGAAACGGTTTTCAAGCATTGGAATAGGCTGCCCAGAGAAGTTCTGAGTCACCATCTCTGAAGGTATATAAGATACATGTTATTGTGGTGCTGAAGAACATGATTTAGTGGTGGACTTGGCAGTGTAGGGGGTAGTCATTGAACTTAATGATCTTAAGGGTCTTTTCCAACCTAAATGATTCTATGATTTTAAGAATGCAAGATTTATGTGTTTAACTTGCTATCCAAAGCTCAATGTAATGATTTAATACACTGGAAAAGAGAAAGTTCTTGTCTGAGTTGCTTTATCTATCAGCCAGTACTTTAAAAAAAGCTACAGTGTTCCTGTCAGTTAGAAAAGAAGAACTAAGTTTACAGGATCTGGGCACAGCTTGCAAGCATTCCTATATATATAGAGAGAGAGAGAGAGAGAGAGAGAGAGAGATGTATATTAAAAGGATAGTGTCCCAGGGACATTGTTTGAGTGCTGCCACTGCTGTCATGTGCTGTAGCATAGGAGTTGTATGTTGTGGCCAGAGACTCTTTGAACAATTAAAAGCCCACAGACATTGCTAATTTAGCTTTCCAAGTTCAGAGGACTTTTCACTAACTAGTTGTGCATATTTTTATCTGAGGGAAGGATTTTGTCAAGTTCTTACGGTATTTTATGTCTCGCACTGACATCATGGAGTCACTTGGTATTCATTCAATCTCACTTGCATTTCACCCTGGCATGACCATGATAGTTTGGAACTATTTACGAGCAAAGTGAAGAGTATGTCAAGGAAGAGACAATCTGAAGTTTCATTGAGTGGATAATCTGAAACAATTGGTTAGATCAGTCAAGCAAGACTGAGAGCTGTGTGGATCAGGGACATGCATGAAGCATTGCAAAAAATGCAAATGGATTCCTACCAGCCCTTTTTGCTAAGTGCAAAGACAATACAAACCATCAATCATGTATTTAAGAAGGTATATGTGATTTAAATAAAATTGTCAGGTATTGCAATTATCATATTTATCTGTAATTATATTAAATATTCTGCTTCAAATAAGAACACTTGGATTGGGAGAGGCCTCATAAAGGAAGGAAAGAGGAAACTTCTGACCGTAATCCTACAATGAAAAGCTGAAAAGCTTTCCAGCTATAGCAAGACTCACTGGTGTAGCCCTGTCTTACAGGCCACATTTCTCCTGAGCATGAGCAAAAGTAAGGCACTAACTGGATATGACCTTATCCCCCTTGGCTGGACAGGGAGAGCTTGACTCTCAGGTCATTGGACAATTAATGTAAACAATATAGTCTGATATATATATCTGTAACTGCGCAAGAAGAAGCAAGCAGACATGTTCTGACTTCTTAGAGAGCAGACATGTTGCAGAGCAGACCCTCTGCCTGGCCAGAGAGATCTGGCCAGACGGAGCCTTGTGTCCAGAGCTTTCCAGGCAGTTTGCCTGGGAAGCTGTGGATGCAGAGTCTGCTTGGTAGGTATTATGGCCTTTGCTGATGCTTAGATGCTTAAGCTTTCTCTGCATAGAAATTAGCACTCTTATAGATAAATAAAGCCTCTGATGAAACTTTATGGAGTCAACCTTCACATCATTATGCCTCCGGGACCATGGGAGAAATCTACGTACCAGTTCAGAAACATCATGATTTTTGACTTCTTGATGCTGCCATTATTTGGATATACACTCAGCCTTTCTTAACCTGGATTTTTCCAAGGAAGAAATTACTACAGCTGACAGAAAGAGGATGTGCGATCATGAATGGCAGAAGAGATGAAACCATTTAAGAGGTTCTCAGTAGAACAAGACTCCCTGGTGCCCTTAGGGCAATAGGAGCCATAAAACTGGTAATCCATCTGGAAATGCAGCTAGAGGTTCATGAATGGATGAATTGAGAATTGGGAAATGCTGTCTTAAAAGTGAGCTCTCCTTTCCAGCTTTGTTATTTTACTTTCCTGTCTAAAAATAAAGCTGCATGAAAATGTCATGAGATTACAAAGACGTGGATTTCACTGATTCCTTATTCATTATAGGTGAGTTCTTATCTAATCAGCAAGAAAATATGTTGCAATGCAATAGCAACTTGATAAAATTGAAAAAATTTGTATGATGGGCTTTATGTGAATTCATTTATGTGAATTTTTGGGTTGAGTGCTATTAACATTCATTAATTTATATTTAGCCTCTTGGTTATCAAGCTGTCAATGTCAGGGTGTGTTTGAAGGGAATTCTGAAGGTCTCCTAGTACAAAGTGCTGCTCCAAGCTTCAGGGCTGGATCAGATCTCTCAGAGGTGTATCAAATTAAGTTTGAGTTTCTCCATCTGGCTTTCTGGGCAACCTTTTCCTGTGCTTTTCCACTCTCTGATGAAGAAATCTTTCTTTAGAACAAAGTTCAGCTTCTGACTGTTTTCTCTTACCCTTTCACCTTTCCGCACCTTTGTGAAGGCTCTGGTCTTCTGTCTACCCCCCAACCATAGTTAATTGTACACCCTGCCCTTCACTTTCTCTTCTCCAGGCAGAAGAAACTTGCTCCTTCATTTTCTCCTCATACATCATGTGCTGCAATTCTCAAACCTTCCTTTCCAGTGAGAAGTATGATGAATGACTTCAAAAATCCTTTGCTGAATACTGGAGGATTTAAACCAGAGAACTTAACAAATCACCGTCTGAACTACAGAGCTGAACAGCATTCTCCATCTGCTCTTTTGGTGAATGAGTGAGAAGGGCCATGCAGTTCATGCAGGCATCATTTCCCTGGCAAGCTGGGTCAAAAAAAGTACATTATTATCAGTTTAGAGATTTGGCTGTGATACATCCACTTTTTTTCCTCAGAGAGTGGCTCTGAATTTAGTCTTAAATGAAACCTTAGACTGAGTTTAGTGTATAAGTCTATTACCATTGACTTACTGGCTGATTCTCTTTTTGACTCAGTCAAGGAAATGCCTGTGGTTTTATTTTCTAGGACAGGGGGAGGGAGAGTGTCTAATACGTTTTTGCAAAGCTGGAACATGGTTGAAATCTTGGTCTGAGTGAAGGCAGCAGCAGAATTAAATTTTTCTCTGCTGCACATTTCCCCTAGAAAGTTGGTGGTAATGATATTTGCTTTTCTCAATATATTCTAAGTGGATCTCTGAAATATTCAGAAAGTTACTGTGTGACTGAAGCAGTTCCGTTTCTGTATGCCCAATTTCAGATACTGAACAAATTTGATTTTCTAGAAGTATGAGCTGAACACTCAATAAAAATTGGGCTGATTGAACAGTGTAACAATCAAATATCCATGCAGCTCAAGTACTTCTGAAACTTTAGACAGAGATGTACCACTTCCTAATTTGCTAAACTAACTGCATCCAAAAGCAGTTAATTGGCTGTTTTGCTGCCAGCCGGCAAAGGAAGTTGACAGATGTTCACAACTGTATCTTTGTGCTTCTCTCTTTAGAATGTACGATGCAAAGAGTCTGAATCAGGCAGAATGGGTCAATGAGATTTTTAGGCAATCCCGGGAATTAAATAAGGGCTGAACCACTGTTATGGTTTGACTCTGGCTAAATGCCGAGAGCCCACACACAGATCCAAAATTTCCCAGAGAAGAAAACTTTAACTTTTGTGATAAGGATTACAAGCAACTGTTTATTAACTATTTCACGAGCAAAACAGGCTCTAACTTAGAATATTAACTATTAACTACTACTCAATATTAAGTATTCACTACTACTACTAAAATCAGAGCTTAAGA
>WEIV01031095.1:43186-104059 GCA_013390005.1 Calyptomena viridis
CCCCCAGCTAATAAAAAACTCTGTCTACTTAAAACCACAACAAGCACTGAGCAGTATCATTTTTCTCTCCCTGGCACCTGGCATGCTTATTTGTCCCAATGCAATGCATAGATAAAAACCATGATCGCCTGGAAGCAGAGACTCTTCCCTCAAATGTCATTCTGAAATCCCTGCTTAGGTGAAGAATAACTTACATTAATTCCAAGGTGATGAAGAATCAGAATCTGCAGGATGTTTTTTATTGGGAAGGAGTTGTTAGAGCCAAAATTCTTTGCCCATTGAGACTGCAAAGCTTGAAACAATTTCCAACTTTTTTGTTTCTTCTGTTTTTTTTCCTATTTTATTAGGCTAATGTTGCTAGCATAGCAGCTGAGGTTTGTGAATCTGAAAATCCTTGCACCCAAATCTTTTCTAACTAGGCAGATGTTGTTAGTAAGTCAGTCAACACTTCTTGCTTCTCTTTGATGAGATATTGCTGTATGCATTTTATTTAGCTGAACTACAGAGGAGCTGCAAAAAGTTACAGCAGACGACTTTGAAGATTCCAAGAATTCAGTATTTGCAGTGAAGTGCAACTGATCTCAAGGATGAACATCATCCCAGTATATTAGAAAAGAACAGCAAAATGGAGGAAGGGGAGACCTTGAGAGGTTATCAAATATGTCCCTCAGCCCTAGGCCAGCACCAAATATAGCTGCACAACACCTGGCAAGCGACAAAGGGATCAAAAAGGATTCCCTAATACTAGCATTCTTCAACCCCAGCCTGTTGCAGCATAGGGGATGGCTGAACAGAGTGCCTAGATGGAACTGAGACAAATCTCTTGGGCTGAGCAGGGATAGTGGAGGTCCTGGGAGACTGCTGAGGGCAACTGAGGCATATCAGTGCCCTCAAGACCTGAACCTAGGGACAATTGCTGTTTAAAACACACAGTTCTCTCTCTGTGACAGTCAAGATGGTTCTCCAATTGGCCCAGAAAGCAGCAATAACTACTTTAATTAAGGAACAAAGCACTCATTCTGCCTCTGCACAAGCCTGGATGCCATGTTCAGTCAGGTCCACTGCTTTTTTTCCCTGTGTTTTTCTCTCTGCCAAACTGATGTTTGAGCCAAGGACCAAGGCTGTTGTCTTTCAATAAAGAGCTGAACTTGGAAACTCTTGTTGTCCCTGGGCTGACACGATCTGACACAGCTGTGCACACAGGCTATTATGAACACTGTGTTCACAGGATTATGCCTATGTAGGTTAAGGTGCAAAGGGCAGCTCTTGATGAAAAGGTTTTCTCATTCTGGTCAACTAGATCTTATAATCACCACCAAGCCCCAGAGATCTGAGAGATTTACATTACCATGTTCCCTGTGCTTGTAATTGCTCAGATGAAGGCTGTGTATTGCTCATGTTTTATCAGCAGAGCTTTAGCTATTCATAAAATTTCCAAAGTGGAATATAAAAAGGAAAATTCTTGTCAAACAGGTGTTTACCACCACTGATTGTTGCTCTTGCAAGCATTAATGTCACCTGAATGGGACCAATTATGAGTGTTTCTCTTTTTTCCATCAAAGAAGTCAGTAAAGCAGAAATAGTACAAAACTTGAGAGAAAGATAAATGAGTCTCATTAAGATGAGTGAGGTATGATTAAGCAATAGGGTACAGCAGGATGGGTAACATATGAAGCCAGCACTGATCTGGGGACGACTCATCTAATTGTTATCAGCTTCCCAGCCCAAAGGAGTGGCAATTCACAAGTTAAACATAGGTACTGAGGTATGTCATTGCAAGGCTAAAAATTACAGTTTGGAGGATTAACCACACTGATCCATAAAAGTGAACTCAGAAGAATCTTTGAAGTGACAAGTTCATAATTAGCCTGAGGGATGACAGTTCACAATCAGTCACATTCACCCCTGGTGTAAGTTGCCAACCTCTCACTGACTTCAATCAAGATGTGACTCTTCTGATATCAATGTGACTGTGAAAAGGCAAAAGCAGAGTGAACATTTTTCTATTTTTAAATTCTGTAAATGGTAGAACTCCTTTTGACTTCAAAAGAAACAGGACAGGGCCATTTGCTTAATTGTATGATGCTGTCCCTACCAAATGTAATGGAAATTAATGTGAAGCTCTGTTTACTGTTTTACCCTGCTATGTATGAAGCTGGAAGGAGATATTACTTTCCATCCAGTGAAATGAGAGTGGTATTCCCTCTTCTCATAATCTCTTTGAAGCATCAGCACTCAAGGCAGAAGCTCAGATCTGAAACTGAGGCAATTTAACAAACAGTGTCAATGACCAGCACTGCATCTTGACAAATAATTGCACCACTGTGGTCCATGCTGGTGCTTACATAACACATTCTTATGCAAGACAAAATATCTGGGACTCCCTTTGCATGTTTAGCAGTCTCAACTGGACTGCACACAGCCAGGGCAGCTTGCTTTCACCTCAAGAATGGGAGACCTGATCTCCCTAGGCCTTGCTGCTTGGTTGCATTCATGCCGGCCCACCATGGTCACCTCCCTTCCACTCCATCCCACATGCACTGCTGAAGGGTTGGAAATCCCATCAGCTTTACCAAGCAAGTCATACGTAGCTGCTCTGTGACTCCTACTGAGAGGCATCTCCTACCCAGGCAATGCATGTCTGAGATTTTACCAGGCCATAGTTGTACCACCTCACCCTTCCTTTATCAACAGTGTTTTTCAGGCAGCTCCAATACCTTGTGGCCTGGATCATTTTTGTTCCTGTGATCCTCTCCATGGACTGTCTTTCTGTGGTGAGCAAAGAGTGTCCTGGACAAGGGAAAGGCTGATATTTCAGTCCCTTGAAAAAAATGGGGGAATTGAGCCCCAAGCTGGGGAAAAGCAGAACTCCTTATGTCACTTGTCTAGGAAACATCTACAAGACTGCATCAGACTATGGGATAATTTAGGTTTGCCAGCGTTTCAAAGGGGACATCTTACCTATCCTCCAGACTCCACCTGCGAGGCACCAGATTATAATACTGGGTAGGAACTAGCTCTGGTACGTGTGTGTATGGAGGAGGGAAGGGACGGGATGAACGTCATGGAGGTGAAGTAATGTGGTATCCCACATGCCAGCCCCTACAAGCTTCGTAAGGCAACCCCATGGCCACAGCCAATCAAAAAAGCACAGGAATGCTTCAACATGCACCACGCCTTCTAGAGCCCCTAACCCAGCCTTGGATTGGTTGGGACAAGTGGGAATACTGCCCTTCACCCAGCCCCATAATGGCCAGTGAGCCCAAGGTCCTGCCTGGGGGGAGGTGGCCACAAAGACCAGAGCAGATATAATTGAAAGCATGTGCTTTCCATGTTGTCGCAGCCCTGCCATTTGGACATGTGGGAGCTGGTCTTCCACAAGGTTCCAATGGTAGCTGTATCTGTCTGTCTGTCTGTCTCTCCTTCTTCTTTCTTCTTGATCTCTCCTCTTCCTTTGCTCCTCTCTTGGTGTGTTAAGTAGCTTAAAGCTTGAGGGATTGGGTTTTGATTAAATGGTGTGGATTGGTATATGCTGAGTTGGTACTTTGGTAGAATGTTTTGTCTAGATTCTATGATACCCTTTTGAACTTTTGCCAAGTTCTTTTATTTTCTCCCCTAAATTATCAATAGAAGTACTTGTTCAGGAAAAGTCTGTGGCTTCTTCTTTTTATGCTGTCTGAAGATAATTAAGAACCCTATATATATTTTTAATTTAAAACTCCTGGCTGAGCCCGTGAACTGGTGGCTTCACAGCTGGGGTGTTACACCACCTCATCAAAATGTTGGGGTTCAATCCTCTGCTGTCCCTTTTCATTATTGCATAGGAAGGAGTAGGAAGGGGATATCACTGTTGAGTAGTTGTGAGAGCAAGATGGATCAGGAATCTTTATACTGGATGCAAAAGGAGGGAGAAATTGGATGGCAGAAAGAACAAATTGAATGCAGGTCTCCCTATCATCTTGTTTCAATCTCTTTGGAAGGTGACTTGTTATGATCAATACTGAAATGTGTCACTTGCTTTTGTTGGTCTGCTCACACTCACGTGAGTAACTGCAAGAGATTCAGTAGAAAGAAAAGTGGATTTCTGTACAATTCCTCTAGGTGGCAAGCTTTATCTGTTCTATTTACCTTATCTATTCAAAAGTGAGTATGTTCAGGCTCAGCCACACTGGAAAAAACATCTAACACTACTCAGACCATTCTGCCAGTTCTGGAATATCAGCTCCTAGAGTCCTAGGCAAGTTTCTGTAGGGAAATAAAATTATGAAGGATGTACCAAGTTCTTGAGAAATGTGTTTACAGATGGAATATGATTTGGAAAATATAATAATGAAATTTTGTTCAAACGATGACATACTTTGCCAACATTCTTACTGCACCTAGCAATGGAGATGTTGACCACTTTACTCACAAAGGCATTTTGCTGTGCTGAATGCGAGGGAAGTCTCTCTCTCTCTCCGCCTCAATTTTTCTAGGTATTAATGTTGATCATTACTTTCACTGTTGCTAAGCCAGTGAGGAATGAGTGTAAGAAATCAAAAATAGAATGGGAAAATCAATAAAATTGCCCTGACAGCTGATCCTGATCTAGCTCCTGTGTAATTAGCAATTAGTCCAGTGGACTTCCTGGCATAAAATTACTGTAAGACGTCTGGTCTTGTGTGTATCCAATATTTAAATCTTAGAGAAAAATGATAATAAAGATCATCTATTTTGCATCCTAAGTGGTCTTTTAAACTGCTATAAAGTAAGTGTGATAGTAGTGTTGGAACACAGTATTAGATGATTTACTAGGAAGCAAGATGACAAAGAATCTAGCCCATACCTCTTTCTGGAAATCAGAATACAGTCCCAGCCCTTACACTTGATATGACAGAAAGAGCTTTCAGAAACACTCTTGGTATTTACAAGAATGCTCATTGAGTGATATATCACTGGTGTAATGGGGCTTTTTATGGCAGTAGTTGTTGTTCTGCATTTTCTGTGGACAACGGAAACAGTGTCCACAAGGGCTAATGCTTGTGCCCAGTGCTCTGCTGTTTGCATTGTTTCTGTATGCTCTTTGCTGAGGCCCCATCTGTGTTATTTCACAGTTTGTGAATTCCTTCGGAAAGAGATTATTTCACACATTTCCCAGGTGATACTGGACATGACATTGTGCTCAGGTGTGATAAATGGAATATTTAATCAATTTTCTTAGAAGATTTTGCTATGGCCCTGACGATCTATTTGAATTTTAATGTTCACTTTAAGTTTGTCCTGTCTTAGTTTCAGGACATTACTTATATCCCTCGATCTCCATTTTCCTGCCTTCTACTCTTTCAATCTTGCATCCCGTCATACCTCTGACTAGAATGTAAGGGTCACAGACTATAGATTTTTATTTGTTCTATAAAATGTCTGAGCACTCTTCAAGTGCTGTACAAATACATAATGATTTGTTCATGCTGGTTGCTCTGCCTTAAGTGATTTGTCTCCCTTTTCACCTTCAACCTTCAAATAGTTTTTTCTCGGAAATTGCCTATAGCTTACCCAAGCTCTCTTAATTTTCCTCAAGTTGGTCTTCCCAGTCCAGAGATCATTGCTGGCAGCATTTGGCCTCCCTCTGGTCAGGGATTTGGTAGAAATTAGAAAGCAGGATTTCCTTTCTAACAGAGAGATGCCCAGATCTCTGTGAAGTTTTGCTGATCACATCTCAGCCGAGTCACCTGGAGAGAGTTGCTCGTCTTGCCTCCCTGATGAGATGTTTCTTTGGTTGGCTGCCTTCTGCTGCCACATTGCATCACACATTCCCATCCCTGACAACGCCTCTCCTTCTCGCCTTGAGCTCGCTGCCTTTCCTTTCCCTAGGGACTATGCATGCCCTAGATAATGAAGTGGTTCATGCCTGGTTCTTGCATAACTATCCCAGTCAGGGCACCAAGAGACCTGTTTTCTCGATTTTTTCTGCTTAGGGTCAACATGCATCTCTGAGCACTTTGTGATCTGACACCAACTGTCCTCTAAAATAACAGGGGAATTGGATTAATCTAATCCTTCCAGTTTTTATTGAATCAGAATTTTGACTGATAATGAACAGGAGATTGTGTCGTGTCCTTACATGCCAATATATAAATGCATGACGATATAATTTTGGCCACCCTTATCCATAAACATGATTGAATTCTTGTATTGTCCATGATTACTTCCCCCTATTTTGACAAGAAAGCTATAATAACTTAATCTGTCTTGATCTGATCCAACAGACTTTCTTTTCTTTTGATTTCCTCTTCCTCTTGGAGGCAATGGCACAGTGCAGTCTTCTAGAAGGTCCACAGATAATCAGCCTTCCCTTTCCCTATTGCATCTGATTTCATAGTCTTTGCATATATTTAGCCTGTCCCTTTAAACTGACATGGGGTGGTGGGAACCCCTACTGTCTAGCTCTCAGCTCCTCAGCATGACTGGCAAAAATGACTCACTAACCCCTTCTCCCAGGAGTTGGAGACATGCTATGGGACGTAACCTTGCACAGGTCCTTGCAATGTGCTCTTACACAGGACATCTTTGGTCTTACCTAATGGCAGAGAGGAATAACCAACACCTGTTTTCCCACAACAGGTGTTTCTTTCACCTTGCTTGAAAGATGCCCATGACTGACAGGTAAGTGCATGTAGACCTTCTCTTTCAAGATCAGAGTGTCCCAAAGTATCCAGATAAATGCTGGATAATCTTTTTCAAATTCATATATGCAACTGCTGAGGAAAATGATGTTACTGACTCTTGTGCTAAAGAAGCAGTGAAGGAAACAGTGGCTTCTGACAATGTGCCAGCTAGGGAATTTGAGAAGAGGATATATTTCCTCATGGATTTGTATGTGAAATACGCTGTGGTTGTTGTGCGTTGCAGCTGAGCATTACTCAAGGTTAAGCTCTCCTTTTCCTTCCTATTTTTTTAATACTGGTACTTTGAATACATGTATAATCATCCATGGCCCAACTTTTTAGGCACATTTATTTCCTCCACCACACTCTCTTCTTCACACTAGTATAAAGTGGATCTGTGAGTGGTGCTTGAATATTTATATGTCTTGAATTGCATTTTTACAGCACCTTCAAGTGAGAATCAATGGAAAGACCCTGAGGAAATTATTTTTGGCCTGGTTTTCTAGTTGCAAAGGAGTAGGTCATGCAAATTAAACATACCTCTATGTCCTTTGCTTTGGGCTATTCCCTGAGGCCAGAGTAGACCCAGAGAAGAGGATCTCTCACAAGGAGCTCAGTGTATGGAGGCTGTATTATCCTTTTGTGGGGTGCATAAGCACTAACATAGTTAAGTTTTCCAGTCTGATAGGAAGAGGGAGGAAGGAATTGGGAGGGCAAGTTACAACCTTCTTCCTCTTAAAGTGGGCAATGTGACAATTTGAGCTCTTGTTTTAATCTCCCTTGCATTGCTCTAACTGCAAAGTAGTATGAACACAGCACGAGTGAAATCTGAGCTCATATTCTGCTGCCTCCTTCATTAATGTGCAATAGTGTAGAGGTTTGCTGTTCTTCATGAGTTGGGTTCATCACCAACTTTTTTGATGAGATATATTTTAAGAACACTATATAAATGCATGTGTGTAGGTATATTATGAGACTTCTCATAATAAGTCAGAAATGTCTCATAATGCTGATGAAATGGAGCTTTGGAAAAAAAAATTCTTTATCTACCTCAATAACAAATGTGATGGATGTCTTACTCTATCCTGCACTTCAGTATGTATTGATGGCTATGTATACTTCTAAATGTGAAATGAAGACAAGCTAAAAAATTCTGTGCCTCTTGAAACATCATACTTTGCAAGTTCAGCCTATACATAATCTTAAACTGTGTTCATACTGATAGCAAATGCTAAGTGTATTTCATTATCAAAAGGGCGAGAATGGCTGCCAGCTGAATGGCATTTCCAAATGGTCCATCCCTAATCTGCTCTTCCAGAGCATGACCTACATCTTGTTGCTATTATTTCCCTTTTTCTTCGAATGATTAACTGTCAGTTCATAAAACTTTTCCAAGCAGTACCTATCCATCAGGATTCCTAGTAAGTATCAAGTGCTTTTGTCTGCTTGAGCTCAGCTTCCAGCTTGCCAGAGCAGAACCATTCCACATCTCATTAAAAACAGTATCATACATTTTAATCCAAAGTCACAGAGACCCAACATAATACTCTGTTGGAAAACCATTAGTAATTGCCCTATCACAATCATGTATTTTCCTGTACACAGGGATAGGTGGGCATCATGGACAGGAGCTGGCATCTAAAGGCCAGCCCAACATTCCAAGAGCCAAGCCAGGGCTGCCAAGTACCACCAGATCTGTGAAGGGAGGAAGATGTCCCCACCTAAGGCTAGCCAGTGCTCATAACCCAGCCTGGCTTTCCTCTGTAAGAAGCTTTTCTAATGTAATCAGTGCTCTTAGGTTTCAAGGAAGCCCTGGGGAAAATGACTGGCTGCACAAAGGACTTTTGTTGCTGCTTGACCAGCTGGTTCACTCAGCATCTTACATCTTCCCATTGCCCTTTGGCCAGAGTCATGTTGTTATGAGTATATAATAGTGTATTTAGCTACTAGCTCCTCTGTTAGGGCTACACTTTAAAATAATGAAGGAATCTAATTTATATCAGTGTGCTCCCTATGCGAGCTCAATGCAAGGCTATAAGATAATTTATAAATGACACATATTTCCCCTAAATTCAGACAAAATGAAAAATATAAATATCAGGAGAACTGGCTGCTTATGAGATCTTATTCCAAAAATAGAGCTAAGCTGACCAAAAATGCATTTTCTGAGGTATACAAGCAATTTGAAAGTTTCTTTATAGTTTTCACAGGAAAATTAAATCAGTTCATGAACAACTGAGTCACAGGGCATTGTGATTGGCTGTCCTTTAGCAAGAGTTAGCAGTAATATTTGCTTTCCTCACAGTGTTGGCAAACTGATTTTATTAGTTTGTAATTTGATTTTTGAAAACTAGTCAAGTGAAGGGTTAAGAGAAGGCTCTTAGACACAGGCAAATTTCCAAAGCAATCTGAGACTCCATTCACTAATTGAAGTTGGTGTCAGAAGCCATGTCTTAACATGATCTTCAGGAAGTTCTTTAATTTGTTGTTAATATATCAGCCTCCTCCTTTCTCTCCAGTATAAACATGTATAAGTATAAACTTTATACAGATAATTTTTTTTTTCTCCATGCCCCAGCAAAAGCAGGAAGAGGAGCTGCTGAGACTGAAGCAGAAGAAAAGGGAGGTGGCCATTCCTGGAGAAGATATGTCTCTCTCCTTAACAGTGTGACTGAGCAGTGTGGCTGCCCACAGATTAGGAAGCTGCTGAAAGCCTTGGAGTTACCCAGGTGAGATTACTGCCTTTGGGTTACCCGAATGGCAGCAGGTAGGCCCTGGCACTTCCACCCCTGCTGACCAGGAGGCTGAGTCAGGCCCTCTACGGTCTCTGATCATACCATTGTGTCTCGCATTCACAAGAATAAGCCTCAGCTGCCTTCACTCAAGGTACGATGATACAAAACATCCACTGGTTTCTCTGGGATTGCCTTTGCCTGAACCATTTCAGGTAGGCATCACTGTCCTAATCCTGAACATCTTTCCCCTCTCCAGGCCTTGCTTCCTTAAAGGGATCCCTCCCACCACCTTTCTCAGTGTCCAAGCTGAAATCACAGGAGGACTTTGTTCTACTGGAAATGTTAACCTGCCAGCTGTGTGGCAAGAGGGAGAAGTTGCACAGAAATTGAGTGAAGACAGTGCCCAATAAAACCAGAATTATCTGCAGAAAAATGGCTGTAACTGGGGTCAAACGAAAAGCCCATTTCTCACCAAATATGCTCTACCAGAATGTCCAAAACCTTGCACAGAGATTTCGTACCAAGACAACTGATCACCTGGTTGTAAAAGCACAAAGTTTGTTGTGCACACTCTTATTCAACTAACCTAAAAAATGCATTATGCCATCTACTTATTCCTGTCTGAAAACAGCAATAGCAGGATTTAAAAAAGCAATATAATTTTTACCACATTAAAAGTGGTGCAACCCAAATAAATTATAAACGATAAATCTTTCCACTGCGTTGGCAGAGCAAGTAAGCTCCATGCTCTCCAAGATTCACACACCTTCATGTTAATGTATTTAATGCAACATCTTTCAGGTTAAGAAGAGAAATGACTGTCATTTTTTACCTTGGGAGGAGTCCAAATGCTGTGGGTGGTGGCAGGGCATTAGGTGAGGAAAGGAGGGGAATATTTGCTGTTCTGCCTGCTCAGCAATGTGCTTCCTTGGAAGGGACAGAGCCTGGCACCACTAGAAAGAAATTTGCTTTCCTTTGACTCTTTGCAAATGCACAAAACTTCATGAATGCAGAGCACTGTAGCACTTTTTGCAGAATAAGCTAACAGAAGCAAAGGTGAGGCTCCTGAGGCATTTACCACAAATCTGGATATACAGGTTAATTTTCTGCTGCCTTTTCCTGGAAAATAACAACTCACAAAATAGAGGGACTGCAAGGTAGCAGCAGCTACTGAATTGGAGTACATGGTTTTGTTATGAAACTTATGCTCAGCCATATCTGGTATACAGGTGCCAGTTCAGCAATAGTTTAAAAAAGAGTTTTCTTGAAAGTGAAATTTAGTCCTGTAAGAAACTCTGATATTTTAAAGGCATGGGACCTGTAGCATGGATTTAGATGATACATTGGTTTTGTTGGTTGGTTGGTTGATTGGGGGTTTGGGGGGGGGCGGGTATTTTTAGTTTTAAGGCAATATATTCTCATTTGGAAACAGAAAAAAGAACTTTGAAATATGTTTTTGATAAAGTTTAAATACTCTAATTCTTAGCTTAATATACAGCAAAAGCTAAAATCCCATAAGAAATTTGAACCAAGTCAGTTGAAAAAGCCCTCAACCTCTACACCCCAGTTGGTTCCACAAAACTGAATTGTTTCCATCAATCCTTCCCTCCAATAATATGGCCTGTCCCCACAAGACAGTTTATTTTAATGGAACATATGTTCTCAGAGGTGATGTGTTTTCATAATCAAAAAACCCATCAACATTTTAACAAAGAAGTAACACTGAGCTCTCCGAGGCCATGTCTACATTTACAATTAATGCAGAGCAATAAGAGTGACTCTGCAGAACATCCCCAAAATCTCAGGAATTTTTTTACTCCATGGACTAAATGTTTATTTGTGGCTGGACTTTGCTTCAATTGGTGCTCTCTTAGGCCAAACCAAAGTACAGGAACTGGGAGAGTCACTTCAGCACACTCTCCTAATTTGGACTAAAATGCTAATGAAGATGAATCATGAATATGAAGCTGACTCATAGTAGCAAAAAGTTCCATCTGCTTACATCGTTAGCTGTTGAAAGACACTATATGCTAAGGTATCACTGACTGATGAAATAAGGTATCAGAAAAATCCTATAAAGGGTTGGGTTTTTTGGTTAGTGGATCTTTGCTTGAAGACAGGGTATCTGCTGTATTACCTATTGTTTTTATATCTTGTTTTGTATCACTCTAAATATTGTTAATGGAACAAATATTACATTGATGGAAATCACCAAACAGAATATCTGGAATTAAAAGAAGAAATACACAACACAGAGTGGTAGTTCACACTTCTTTCTAAACCCTTTGCTACACAGCACTTAGACTGCAGGGATCACTGGTATTTACATCTAGCAGCACACAAGGCACACAATACGTGCTAAATAAGAATAGGATCAATTTCCTGTTAATTACTTTATCTCCTTTATTTACTGAATTACCAGTGGACCATCATTCCACTTCTGTTTTTCAGACTCACTCAGTTGCAAACTCTACCTGGTCCCTAGCGGCATATCATATTGCAAACCATAAGTTATTTAAAAAATAAAATAATTAAGAAATAATAAACTCTCAAATAATGAAAAAACCCCAAGTAACAGAAAATTGACATTGCCACTTCAAGAATAAGGCATTGAAAGTTATCAAAGTAGTGAAACGTTTCCATCAGCTCACAGATTAACCTGTCTTATCAGCTGTTTTATTGGTTAGAATCAATGGCCTAACAATTTTTTGATTTGAATATAGGATCTTCTCATTTAGAGTAATTATACTGGTGAGATTACACTTTAGCACATGAAAGTATGTCTGCCTCCCAGCACTTGTGCTTTTACAAGTAAAGTGTTGTTCAAAATTTCCTCATCCTAACAGTCTGTTTCAGCCATACTTACGAAGATAATAAAACATCTGTTTTCATTCTGTCATGGCAGTACCTCGTGCTGAAAATGTCTTTGTATTTCTTACTGTCTTTGTTTTGAGTGCTTATACTTCTTCATGCTTAAATCAGCTGGTGCACTGTGCGTGATGAGTACTCAAATATCATATATCTGTTTTAAAACTAAATCCTAGTTTTTAATACCTGGTGGCTCCTGTAAAACTGATGTAACAAACTGAACAAACACCTATTCTTTTCATTTGCCTATCAGCAGCAGCATTGCTAATGAAGGTTAAAGCAGTTCTGCTAAGTCACAAAAAAAGATACCATTTGATAGGAGTAACTAAAGGATCATAGCACAGATGTATTCCAAATAAAGCAAAATTTTCCTAAGTTTCAAATTTTGAAGAAAGTTTGCCATACAAATTGCTTTTAAGATTATGAGCACATTGTGAGGAAGCACCTTACGTCAATGTATTTCAAACTCTTCAGCATTGTATTGTGCTTTCTTTTTGAGGCACTTTCTTCAAAGTGCGGAAAGGTACCATTGTGAAGGCATTCCATTAGCTCCTAAAATTTAGTGTTCNGCGGAAAGGTACCATTGTGTGGACAATAAGCCAGTTTAATCTGTTTAAGGAAATGTTAACATCTTCTGCTGTGAAGGCATTCTATTAGCTCCTAAAATTTAGTGTTCACCCAGATTTTTATAAAACAGTTTAAAGACCCACTAGCTAATGCTGATGTGTGTCACTTCATCAAGAACAGTAAGACTTCGGCATTGATGTAGGTAAGATCAGGGCAATTAACAGCAGAAATATTGAGGGGTATGTGTTTGGTTTATGTCACAGACCTCCTTTAATAAGCTGCAAAGGGAAGGCATTTTTTGGTAAGTTGAAGCATAATATTAGAACTGTTTATATATATAAAGTAGTGTAAAACTAGAGCTGTAACATTTCTTACTTCCTTCAGATGCTACCATGGAACCAGTATGATAATTGTAAGAAACTGACTTGAAAATATTTTGTTAGTGAAATTAAATTGAATAGTTTTGTGAATAAGTATTTCATCTTTCAAAAATTAATGTCAAATCAAGCATTAAAATATTCTCTTTTAAACCATCATGTTTACTTTGCCCAACAACCTCATCTGCTGTACAATATATTGAACTTTTACATCTAAGGTAAATGAATAAAGGAAATAAAGCCTAGACTGTGTTTTTTTTAATCTACATCTTTGGTTGAATCTCCTTAGCCCCAGAAAGCAAAGCACAGAGGCCAGAGAAATCAGTAGCAGAGTGGATAATAAGCTAGCTGCCATCCCCTGGTGCAGAGAGCATTTGGAAATATAAAGTAATTCTTAAAATCATGATTCTATGGCTAGCTGCAAAGACATCAATGGATACAGTACTTCAAAGTGCTGAGTTATTAATCATATCACACTTAGATGTGAGAAATCTGGAGTCTTATGTGAAGATGAAACAGCATCTATATGTAATGAACATAAGTGAAGACTGATTAAATTCAGCACACATATCTCCAAAAATCATATTCTTTAAATTCTGATCCTATGCAGCATTAAAAAAGTTCCTTGCCACTCTTCTTTAAAATAATTTGTACCAAACATGTTACTTCCTTTCAGCTAAATATAACAAATATCTAACTGAGCACTTGCCTAATTTTAGAATCTGCACCAACATAGCTCCTTCCTTTATGTATAAAGCTTAATGCATTTGGAGCTTCAAATTCACTTCAGCAGTTGGACATGGCACAAGTAATCTAGTAGGATTAAAGCTTTAGTCAAAGATTGTCTAAATTTAGGTTGCCTCTACAGGGCCTTGTCCCTGTTCAGGTTCATTTGGTGCTCAGCTCCTTCTGTGTTGGGCCTTCTTAAAATTTGGAGATATGGTTAATAGGGACTGCTTTCTTTATAGTGTGTGTACAAAAGTCATGCTTGTATGTCAATTCAAAGGATATGATGGGACTTAAAACTAAGTTAGGAAGGTAGCCACACTTACAAGGCTTATAGCCACAGAAAAGAAGTAAAATATCACTCCATGTTGTTAAGTTGTCACGGTCACTACAGAATAACATGGCCATGTCTTTGTTGACAATTTGTGTGATGATAACTTGATGGTGATGACATGTCACCATTTTGCTGCATGAGACCATGTGAATGCCAATTGGAATTCATCTACCCTAAGGTATTTACTAAATACAGTGAAGCTTACACATGTCCTCTGGTCAACACATTGAAAACAAGTCAAGAAGCTTACTCATCCAAGAAATGCAGGGTGATTAAACCCTTCAACTAACTCTGAGCAATGTCCTACACCCTAAATGATCAGTTTTGTGATTTTTTTTAATGAATGTTTGTAGTTGCCTTTTTTCCTCTCCTTCTTTCAGTTGACACATAAAATCATACTAAGCATCTCCTGTACATTTAATACCCTCAATGTGTACTCTAGTTTTAATTTATCATTTCCAGAAACATTAAAATTATCTACCAACTGTATGAAGCTTAACAAAGATGAGTACCGGATTCTGCAGCCAGGATGGTGCAACGCTGGATGTATGTACAGACTGGGGAATGAGAACCTTGAGACCAGTGCTGTGGAAAGGGACCTGGGGGTCCTGGTCCATGGCAATTTGAATATAAGTCAGCAGTGCCCTGGCAGCCAGGAGGGCCAACCGTGTCTGGGGGGGCATCAGGCAAAGCATCACCAGCCAGTCAAAGGAGGGGATTGTCCCTCTCTGCTCTGCACTGGTACAGCCTCACCTTGGATATTGTGGCAGTTTTGGGCACCAGAATAGAGGAAAGACATTAAGCTGTTAGAAAGCATCCAAGGAATGGCCTAGAGGGAAAGCCATAAGAGGAGCGAGTGAAGTCACTTGGCTTGTTCAGCCTGGAAAAGAAACTGAGGAGAGACCTCATTGCAGTCTAAAGCTTCCTCATGAGGGCAAGAGGAGGGGCAGGCACTGATCTCATCTCTGTGGTGACCAGTGACAGGACCCGAGGGAATGGCCTGAAGTTGTGTCAGGGGATGTTCAGACTATATATTAGGAAAAGATTCTTCATCCAAAGGATGATTGGGCGCTGGAACAGGCTCCCCAGAGAAATAGTCATGGAACCAAGCCTGAAAAAGTTCAAGAAGCATTTGGACAAGGCTCTTGGGCACATGGTGTGAGTCTTGGAGCTGTCTTGTTCAAGGGCAGAAATTGGACTTGTTTGATCCTTGTGGGTCCCTTCTAACTCAAGATATTCTTTGATTCTATGATCTAATCTATTTGTGCTTAATTACTGTTTTCTAGAAGAACTTGGTACATGCACTGTTTAATAGGTGAAACTATCCTCTTCCTCTTGTTATTTGTTATTATAACAAAAACCTTTCTAGGCTTTCTGTTTGTGACAAAAATAAGTTTCAGCATTAATGTTGAGGAAGTGCTAGTTTATGCTAACTATAGTTGACAAATAGATGAAATTTTAAGTGAGAGGAGCATGTATCGAACAGTGGTTTTAGCCAGCTTTTCTTTCACCTGACCCCATGCTGCTCAAGGAGGCTTCTGGTTCCTGCTGTACACTCAGATGCTCTAAGAAATGAGGGAAGCTGCAGATGGGCTCTGAGGAGGCCACCTAACTGAGGGTGTTCACAACCTTCTTTTTTCTTGTGCCTTCTTTTCTCCATCTATCCTCCCTATTTGAATTACATTAAATGGAAACTTCCTGACTCCTTCGCTTTAGGATGATCCGCAGAGATTAACTGTGGAAAAACGTCCAAGCACAACCAGTGGTGGACACCTCGCTCGCTATCAATGCATTTTGAACGGAAACGAGTGAAGTCCTTCCTTTTCTGTTTAATGTATTGCCTTTATGTGTCATTACACACACACACAAACACACANCCTACCTTTTTCAGCAAGAACAATCTTTACCTCCAGAGTATGATTTTTTGACTTTAACATGGGAGTTTCATAGTTTACATCTGACTTTATTTTATCCATATGGGACTAGTATTGTCCACTACTCACAAAACAAACAGCTTCAGACCTGAGCAATGTCAGCCTGCCAAGCATCTCAGTACACTTCCAACTGTAATGGCCAGATGAACCCTGGGAAAGCCTGAATCTGGATTCGAAGCCACAAGTAATGAAGCCAGTCATTAGGGCTCTGATGGGAACTGCTTCAAGTGGGAGTGTATAGCAGAAGCAGAGTAGCAGAAATCAGCCTGAACCAAAAGTTCACCAGCCCATCAACCAAAAACTCATACCAAAACATAACCAAATATGGAGAGAACACAAGCTGGAAAGAGAACTTAATCTTTAAAAAGCATTCTGCCTGATCATGCCTTCCTGAACAGGCAGGGCTTGGCAGTGAAACACCCCACAGAGTTAACTGTGTGTGCTAGAAGCTTTTTTACTGGATTGATTATTCTGTATGATTTGCCCTTGCAATTACTACAACTGCCTCCTTTTTACTTTTTGTAGTCTTTGTTTTTTTTGTCCATTTTTAATTCTGAGGTCTGAATCTGTTCACAACTCCTTTGTTTAAACACATCCCATATGCCTTCAGGTGTGTTTGTTAATCCCTTGAGCTGCAGCTAGAAAACATCCAGTAGTGTTGGATAACAACACATTACATCACCCTCATAGAGAGTGGAGAAGCATATCACTTCCTCCCAGCCTTTTGTCCCTGGATCGCTTCAGGTTTCTGCAGCAGCATGGCAGGCTGACTTCACTCCCATGGTCCTTTCAGCCTGATGGGTTTTGCTCATTAGTCTAAAGGAACTGGCAGTTTAGGAGGAAAAACTTTGATAGTAGTGTTGAATGAGCTAGTATTTAAAGCTGCATTCCTTGAAATTTCTCCAGGTGAAACAGCCAGTGTGTCAAGTTATCTTACCGCTCTTTTCTCTTCAGAAATCGGCATTGTGTCTAACAGCAGACACGTTACACAGAAATTACTGGGCCAGTAGATGCTTGAATTAGATTTTGTCTAAAAGTTAGATTTTGGCTTTTGTTTTGTAGTCTTGAGAAATCAAAATGTTGAGTTGCTCTTTAATTTAAATAATAATAAAACAACAACAACAAAAAAACCCACAACATTGACACAATTTCATATCATATTCAGGAAATCTTGTTTTAGGATACATTTCAAGTCGTCTACACAGGTCCCCTAATTTTTCTAGGCAGTGACATTCAGCACTGTGTATCACCTTGTGACTCCTCTTGCTTTTTTGAATTCAAGTCGAAGCTCTCAGGAGGATGACATATGTCCCAGGGTCATCCTGGAGTCTGCAGGGCACAGCTTAGTGGAAACTGTTTATCCCCCTATCTGAGAAAAGGAAAAAGAAAGTGTAGATAGAAGAACAAAAGCAATGTTTTGTTTTTCTGCAGTATCTGGAAAGAAGAATTTGTGCTAGTAAATGTTCTCATAGCTGGTCATGTGGGGTCCCCTTTACAGACAAAAGAGAGTGAATCAGTGGAAAAAGGGAACTAGGGCATGGTTCACCTGCTAAAAGAGGTATCAGGAACAGCTCACATGATTTATGCCCTCAGTGTGCCTACTTCTCTCCACTGACATGCTTGACATCTTTGTGTTTTATAACCTCATGGCTCATTTCTTCCAAATTAAGGCATCAGTTTCAGCACTGTTTCTCCCGAAAATGAGTTTCATCCCTTCCAAAAAGAGCACTGGCTCCCTTTCCTTCCCTTGCTCCAGTCCTGTTGCACTTGCTGTGCAAGCAGCAGATGCTTTGCAGCAATACCTGAAAGATTTTTTCAAACACTATTCTGCTGAATTAAGTATTTTAAGGTCATTCTGTTAGAACAGAAAAGCAAAGATTACTCAAATGGTCTTGATGAAACCATAACAAGCACCAGTATATTCAGGACTTGATCTTCATATTGCACTGGCTAACAGAGTTACTACCTGTAGTAGGAAATCTGTGGTGTTTATAGAAAAAATTGCTTAAGCCTATTCCATTTAGTGCCAATTAGTGTCCACCCTCAGACTTTTGGCATATTCCCAAATCAGACTTGAATTGAAAAAACTTTGATCAGTTCCACAGAAAGCTAATGACACATAATTATAGGTTACAGCCATATATTGAGGTGAAGACAAATATGGCATTATAAGGAAGCAGATGAGAGCATGACTTGCTTATTTTGGGCATCCAGTGACAGAAGTGGAGACAAGTATCAATTGCGCAGTTACTGTAAACCTGCACTGTTTTTTTTCAGACAATAATTATAATTATAGATATAAGCTTCTTGGAAGGTGAAGGAGCACAATTATGAGATGTTTGTCATTTGAATGCTCTTTGCAATAACTCACATACAAATGTATGCATCAGTTTGAATGTTTGGAGTCTGTCCAATGACATACATGGCTGATACCACTTCATACTCTAATTTCATGACTACAACAGAATGCTCTTATATGTAAACTTGACTCTTCATAGTGTTTTGTTAAAGTTGACAGTACTGTTTCACTTAGCTTATTAGAAGGTTTTCAGATTTTTAGGATTTGATGTTTAATCAAGTGTGTTCACTCATCTAAATGTTATTTCACGCACCAAACAGCCTACCTTCAATTGATACTTTTCACTTTTGTGCTGCAAAAAGTTGAAATCAAGTCAAACTGTGCCTTCCAAAGCTGGATAACAGCTTTATTTCCATGCCTATTGCATCCACGGGCAGAACTACAGCCCAACAGAGAGAGAGAAAAAATTTCAAAGTATTTCTTGTACAATTTTCATATTATCTCTCTACAAGAAGCCTTTCTTTTTTCATAAAAGTCCTTTCTATTGCAATTCAGATCAGACCATACTAATCTGATGCCCAGTATCAGTTTGATAATGTTATTCATTTGAGAATGTGATTATTGAGATGTCTTCTACTGCAACTGTATATATGCAGAAAATACAAATTAATACACACCCTCTTGCACTTACAAGCGTTTCTGAGCTTGCAGCTCTAAGTGATTCACTTCTTACTATAAATCGTCAGTAACCTTAGGACATCCTGGAACATGACTCTGAAGTTAATGGATTATGGAGTAAGAAGCAAGTAGATTATATATTTATTATATGTATTATTATCCTGGTCTGTAATAATGCCATATTAAGTCATAACTTAAGAGAATTAAGTTTCAAGACTCAGGTAAGCTTTCAGAATGTGTCAATATCAAAGTGCCATCAGGGGCCATTTCACTAAAATCTATTTCTCCACATCCACCTATCTTCAATTCAGCATTGCCCAGCTTAATCTCTGGGCTATCACCCATTTTAAGGATTACTGAGGATTTTAGTCTAAGCAGGGCAGTGGATAAACGAATATCTATTGAGAACTGTCTTACAGAAAGAGAATGCAGAGAGAAATATCACTAACTTTGCTTCTTCACAGAACCACACAGACAACATGATTCCTGAAAGCTTTTGCAAATTCGTTTTACTTTTCAAGCTTATATGAGTTCTCACTGTATCATCTCAAGAATGTTGCCATCTTTTGAGATATCTTCAGCCTCACAGTGAAAGTACATGGATTATGACAGCAGAAGTACAGGCAGGAAAGACAAGGCAGCTCCTCCTGCACTTCTCACAGCCCAGCAGCTGCTGTCTTCCTAAGCAGAGCAGGTGAAAAATTTCTTCTACACTCCAGGAGGAAAGTTCATTGTTGTGCTCTTTGCAATCATCCTCATTGATGAAGGCTCCTCAATGAGCAACTCTGTAGAAGTGGGGTGAATACACACAGAACCACTGAATGGTTTGAGTTGAAGGAGACCTTTAAAGATATCTAGTCCAAGCCCTCTGCCGTGGGCAGGGGCATCTTTCACTAGACCACGTTCCTTAAAGCATTAACCGGTCTGATCTTGGACACTTCCAATAGTAAGAGTATCCACAACTTCTCTGGGCACCTTTATAATTCTGTTCACTGAACTTTTAAAAGAAATACGAGGCTCCCATATGAGTCGATTCAACCTCTGGAAAATACAATGTTAAATCAGTCTGTTCAAGTTTACCTGGACATGAAAAAAACCCCACAAACCAAATGATCTTTGTAAGTTTTGTTGAGCTTTAGTTTTTGAAGAGAGAGAAAGAAAACGAGAGTGAGGATTTAGATTTATTTAGTATAATGTAAGTACTCACAGGCTGTAAAATGAAAGATTTTATTTACCCAGGTGAGAGAAAAGCAGGAAATTGCCATATTATGTCATTTTCCACCGAGGAACCCCTGGTGAACTTGCTGTTTCCAGGAGGGTGTAGTGTTCCTAGAAGTGAGAATTGATTTAGGTTTTTCTCATCATTTCACTGTGAAAACAGAATCTGAACTTTTGCCAAATTCTGTAGGAGTTTCTCTTTTTTAAAATTATTATTACAACAAGGTCATGTTCTTCTTAAAACAAAACGCTTTACATGCATAAAATCTCACATGCTTGCTGTTTATTGTCTGCCTCATCCCAATATTTTACAAGTGTGCAGTAATGATAGCTTCCTCTTTCATGCTGCATTTTGTAAAGAGATTTCAAAACATTTTCCAAAGAAAGTGAACTATAATTATGCGTGTGTTAGAGATGGGGAAACAGAAACACTGAGAGGTAAAGCAATTTGCCCAAGGTGACAGGACAAATTAGAGGCAGAGTCAGGCTTAAATCCCGCGTCTCCTGCTTTTTGATTCCTTGATAACCACAGGCTCGCTTGCAGTCAACAATGGTATCACCAGCTTGCAAAAGCAGCAGCACCAGAAAACTGCTGTGGGGATACTACAAGATGAGCCTTGATGTAAAGCTGATGTTAATCAGGGTCCACCTGCAAGGCCTCTTTGTCACAGGAGTAACAGATAAATGGTAAGTGAGCAGTGATGGGTTTGTAGGGCAATGCTGGGGGCTTCTTGCTGAGCTCTGGATGGATAGATGGGAGCTGCCGAAAGGCAGAGCAACGTCCACAGTTCCTGCAAGGAGGAATCCTCTCCGTAAGCACTGGAGCACTAATAACCTCATGTTTCTGGAGATGCATTTCTCAGAAATCAGGTCCACTCAATTTTTTTCACATTGGTAGCAGCTGGAGTTTCTGTTCTGTAACAGAGATGTGGAGCTGTTTTGTCCCACAGAACAACATGCCTTGGGGAAATGCAGTGGCAGCCCTTGCCACCTCGTTACACAGCAGAAGGATTCCTGCTGTCCCACAGTGCAGAAGCATCCAAATTATACCGCTAGCTGTGGTTTATTTGACACGTTAAGATTGATTTTAAATTATTTCCTGTGCATTCGCAAACCCAGCAAGTAGTTTCCCTTTAAAGTGCACCAGCTGTGACATTGGACAGGTTCTGTAATTTCAAATGAGGCGCTAAGAGAGCACTCCTTTCAACAGCTTTTTTTAAATGAGGGTGGGTACCTGTTGCAATGAATCAATTAAAACTCTTCTGACACACAAGATGTGTGTTGCCAGACCCGTTTCACAGGTTTCTCAGAAGGGAGGATAACATGTGACAGCACACAGAAGCCAAGAGTACTGGAGAAGATCAGAAGCCTGCATGAGTGAGCTTAGCTTTCCAAAATATTTTCTTAAATCACTGTTCAAAAGACCACTGACCTCTGCAACAGACAGCACCATGGTGGAGCAAGAGATGCTATTGTCTTGTGCTTATCCTCAAGAAAAGTGTAAGTGACCAAATATGATTTTGTATAAGAAATGAAAACAGGACACTGGAGAAAGGAAATGAAAGAAAAGATCTAGCTTTATAATTGAAAAGACAGAGGGAGTAGAAGGGAAATGCTAAAATAAGGAAATAAGGAAGCTATTAACTTTATATTGTAAGCATGCAATTGAAATACAATTAGTGTAGTTACAAGCAAAAGAAAGGATGCTTGTATGCAGAACTCTGATACAAAAGCTTCTTGAAAAAACTTGCTTTAATCTTTGACTTTCTGCTTATATTTGCAAAGTGCTGTGGAGTGGGGCTGCTTGTGTGACAGAGAATATGAACAATGGGCTTTGATTTAATAGTGGGTGTAGACTGGAGTGCAAAGAAAGTGCTCTCTAGAAAGACATAGTGTTATTGAAAACAGGGATTTAGGGGTTTGGGGTTTTTTTTGACAACAAATGCTTCTTTTTCCCAAGCTTGCTGATATTTTATCCAAATGACAGCTGAGATTAGGGTACAGATTACTATTCTCAAATCCATCCCTCCTTCCTGAAAGCATGCTGTCATAGAACTTTGCTAACCAGAAATTTTGGTTTTATTACCAGAAAATGGAATACAGTCAACAAAAACAACAAAATCTGTACATATTGGCTTTTAAAATGTTTAAAAAGAGTAATGTTTTAAATGTTAGGAATGATTTGAAAGACTAATGAAAAAAACCAAGTCACATTTCCAGCGTACCAAAAACAAGTATGACAGAAAGGTAGAAATGTAATGAAGTCGGGTAACTAAGTCTGGACTGGACTTGTCTGAACAAAATATTAAGCAAATGTAGAAACAGAACTGGTATGTCCTGAAGCCACTTCAGTACACTGCCAGAACAAAGTTCAGTGCAAAAAAACCCCTTCTCTCTTTCAAGTTGAGAAATACAGCTTTTTGAATGGCCTGGCTTGCTTTGGCAACTTCATGAAGATGTTATTTAAAACTTACTCCAAATGGGAGAACTGTCTTTGTTCTGTTTGTGAAAATGTCAGTTTGTACAGGACTTTGTGTTGGTTATCAGGAGCAGAATAAGACATGGATGTCAGCAAAGACACAGTTTACCTGTGGAGAGCTGTTTTCTGTTTTGTCAGGTTTTCTATTTCCTACTTTATATATGCAAAAGCCAACAGACAGATAAAAATCATCTTTACCATAACATGAACCTTGCCTATGAAAAACAAAACACTAAGCAAAACAGTACAGTGTTCTGTTGAGGTGAGTTAGGAGCCAGCCAGCTCATAACCTGTCTGTAACAGAGCTTAAATGCAAAATGGAAGTTAAAATATCTGTGCTATTAAAAAAACAAAACAAAACCCAAACAAAACAAAATTAATAAACCAGCATACTTCCCTTTCTGTTGCCTAGTGTTCTATTAAAGGTTTTTAAAAAGCAGGATGACAATAATTTGTTTTTAGCTTTTCTGTAAACTGAGCATTTTCCTGTTTTGTGGATTGATGTCTTTTTTTTTTTTTTTTTTTACTTTCTGAAGTTTATTTTTAACATTAAAAAGAAAACAGGAGACATACTGGGTTAGAATTGCCCAATTGCCTTTTGTAGAAGACATAAAAGGTAACTGAAGCTCTCAAATTGCTCAGTTTTATATGTAAAATTTAATTTTATACTGGGTGTAATTGTTTTTGCAAGTGTGTAAGAAAGAAAAAGAGACTTCTCAATCTCAGTTTGGTCCTCAGATTTGAAGAAATGTGCCATGCTGCACTGTAGGGGCTGAAAAATTTGCATGGAAAAATCAAATCAAGCCCAAAGGAATTAAATCCATAGGAGGAAGGAAGCCACGTAATACCTAAGGATAGATGAGCTGGGTCTTCTAATTACATCTTCTTGGTGGCATGAATCAACAGTGACCCCCCCTAAAGCCAATTGGATTACCCCATGGGCTGAAGAAAGGACTGTATGGAGGACCAGCCTCACTGCATTTACAGTGTTAAGCAATTGCCCAGAACAGGCAGTACATGTATCTGACATGTTAAAAAGACAAATTAAGCACTGAATGGGCCCATTCTAGCTCTAGCGGGTCAAATTGTGCCTCAGTGGGTGATGCATTTCAGCTCACAACTAAATGCTTTCCTGTATCGATCCAAAAGGTCAACCCACTGTAGATTTTAGCTTATAAATAAAAAACTAAGTCTTTTAAGAAATCCTTTCTGCTAAGCAAAATGATCGTTGAATGTCTTTGGGAGTCTGCAGCTACTCGTTGGGAGTCTGCAGCAACTTACTGTTGCTGTGTGAAGTCAACAAGAAACTCAAAACTTTGTACCTGAACAAAAGGTCTAGCTATCTGCGATGAAGCATTTCCATGTGCCTTCAGCTTACTGTCATTTGTCTCCCTAAGTCTCTTTCAAGGAAAAACTAAGACA
The DNA here is from genome assembly GCA_013390005.1 of Calyptomena viridis. Classification (NCBI taxonomy): domain Eukaryota; kingdom Metazoa; phylum Chordata; class Aves; order Passeriformes; family Eurylaimidae; genus Calyptomena; species Calyptomena viridis. Next base: position 67,468 of record WEIV01031095.1, read on the forward strand.
TTTATGGTTTGTTTTATTTGGATTATTTTTTGTGGGTATTTTTTGTCCTCCAAGACACACCAGGATGGTCACAGCATTGAAAACTTAGCCCATGGTTAGTCATGGGACATGTTTTTCACAGAATCATGAAGGTCCAATGCTATAGTGCCAGGGTATTCACTCCATAGGTGAATACTTTCTCTTCCCTTGTGAATACAAACTGGGGTTTTCACCTGGCATTTGGGGCAAACTACTGATCAGTAAAGTCTGGTGTCAGGTATTTCCCCAGGAGGCTTGTCTCATGACAGATATGACAACACCAGGAAGATAAAATGTCCTGAAACAGGAGCACATAGGTAAAGTAGCCTTGCTACTGTAGTGTGGTTTTTTCCCTGTCTCAAAAATTCTTAACTGGCAAAGCAATATTGTGAGACGTGTACAAATGTCATATAGGCACAGCTACCAAACTAGGCTGAGCACACTGCCTTTTGCAACAACCTTTTTGAAGCTATTAGAAACTGTCTTGGCAGGGATGGTTTTCAAACTAAAAAATACTAAATTAGCCATTACAATGGATTATAGTCCTCTTAGAAAGCAAAATGTGTGCCAAATATATATTTCCTTCTAGAAATGGATAAACAGACTTCTAAACTATGTAACTTAGTCCTAGGTATTCCTAAATAGCTGCTGGCACATGTAAATTCCCAAGGGAAATAACAAAAGCTGTCTTTTTGCACTTCTCCCTTTGTATTATTGTTTATTTTAATAATAGTTTCATAATTGTTCATGTATTTTGAATATTTTCTATTAGTCTGCTTCTTTAGTAATATTTGTATATTCTTAAAGCCCAGATATAGATTTTTTTTTCTTAACTCTAAAAGAGCATATGACAAAAGTACTCCAGTCTAAGCCTTTAGGAAAAAAAAAAAAAGGCACTTTTCTGCTTGTACTTTGATAATCTGTCACACAGTTAATAACTACGGAATTTTTTTTTTTTGTGCTAAAACCAAGTAAAGAGATTTCAACTGAAAATTATTTGGGTTTGGGGTGAGAGTTGGTTTATTAGTTTGTTTGCTTGTTTGCTTATTTTTGATGGTTATGTTTCTCAGTTATGAAATATCAAAAGCACTTTCAGTATGGCTTATTTAGATTTCAGATTTGAAAAAAAATTGTAAAATTAGTATATTTCATTTTCTCTGCTTAAGAGCAGCACTGTGGTATTATGTGTGTGCTCTGTTCTCTGTCTCGAGGGAGCAAAACAGTGGTGATTGCCTAGGAGGAGTTTTTGAAAAGTCCTTATCTGGAAAAAAATTCCCAAACATTTGCTCATTTTCAGCATCATTTTTGTATTTTCATCTTTTTATTTTCAAGTCTAAATTTTGTTGTTTGATGTCAGAATGCATTCTTTTAGACTTAGACTTTCAAACAAATCTTCACCCTCAAAGCAGGATGATTCCCTAAAATAACAATATGGGGTTTGTTATTTGGTTTCTTTTAATAACCTATCAAATGTGCTGGTAAAGACAACTTTTTAGTTTGGTTTGCTTTGCTTTGTTTGGATTGTGGATTGACATATTCAGTCTGAAAAAGTCAGACTGAAAATCGTTCTCAAGTGGATCACAAGAAAAACAGCCCAAGTTGTCTCCTGATGAACAGCTACCTTTTTAAGATCTAACAGGGAATCAATTTTTAATCCATCTAACACACAGCCCATAAGTTCCGGTTAATGTACATTTTAATTCAAAATGTCATGTGCTGTTAAATTGCGTGTCTTGGAGAAATCAAAATATACTGTTCCAATACAGATACCGTTCTTGAACAGAGCTGTCATTCTGTCAAAAGAAAAGATTTATTTAAGGAAATCTGTTTTCCAGGGAACTGTGCTGCCTGTCAGCTTTTTTGCCTCTGATTTTTTGACATCTTGCCAAATTAACACATCACTGTGTGTCAGTTCAATCTACAGCTGTAATCAGCTAATAGGAAATTAAGCCTATGTCACTCCTTACTTTTTGAAGATCAGGTATGTCCAAAGGAAGAAAAAATAAACCGAAAGCAAGCCAAAAGTAATACACATTGTATTCATATGCTTCTCCTTTCAGAGCCACATTGAAAGATATTTCCATGTGAATTCCTCTGTGTTGATTTATCTCTGGAAGAAGGGCTTATGCAATGCAAGGGTGGAGCACAGGCAGATAAATAAGGTGGGCAAATGTACCTATTAAAGGTTACAGAGAAGTATATTTGGGGAAACAGTGTGAGTATGGTCATTCTGAGTAGATGGGCCACTGATATTCCTCTCTCCATAAAGGTGGATTAACTAGTGCTGACTACTCATTTTGCACAGATTATCTCAGTTGTCTCAGAAATATGCCAGGCTTAGCTGGAAAAGGAGACGGAACAAACACCCAGGCTCTGCAGGCTCCTCCAGGAGCCTGGCAGCTGCATAAAGGCTGCTCATGAACCTGGAGGATGTAGGGACTTTGCCCACACAGCATTCTTGTGTTTAATGTTTTGCTGTTTCTGCTGCTGTGGTAACACAAGTGGGAATGCTACCAGCAGCTGGAGGCGTCCAGCTCCCTGTGCAGTAAGATGGGCTCTGAGGGACAGTAGGCGGCTGGCCTGGGCTAACTTCACAAGGAAGGGAAGTGATGTTGAGGGAGAAAACAGCAGGAAGAAGTTTAAAATGAACTCGGAATATGTCTGCAGTATCATTCAGCATATATATCACATCTCAAAGGCATCATGTATACATCTACAGTCCACAGAAGTCCTGGGTGTGGGAAGGTTTCTGACTCCCTGGAGATTTTTTCTTTGTTCACTTCTGTGAGGTTTCAGCTGCACTGGATTTCCAAGGAATAGAGGCTCTACTGTAATGGCCACATGAAGCTGTTGGTAATGAGGGGTCTACTTGCATTTCACAGTATACCATAACATGAACCTTGCCTATGAAAAACAAAACACTAAACAAAACAATAATAGAATAAACAAAAACAAAACCACAACCCCTCCCTTCCTAAAAAAACCCCAAACAAACGAGAAAAAACCCCCACAAAACGAAACACCCAAACCAATTCTCCTACCATGTTTTTGACCCAGTTGTGCTGTCAATTGCATCACCACCAAGTCAAAGTTGTAATAATGTAAATGAGAACAAAATTTTGCACAGTGTTTCCTTACAGAGGAATGAGGTTTGGAGCACTGCAGTCAACAGGACACTCTACTCCTCGCTGCTCATTTAAAGGGAACTAAGTGTTAAATCCATACAATATTTTCTGACCTGGGACTTAAACCAGCTGAGACATTGAAGACTAAAATCTGAACAAAGCTGGTGATGATTAAGTTCAAGAATTTATCAGCTCTTCATTTTACTGGGAGTTTGGAGCTGTACTTCTGGGCATGTCCTGAGTGTCCCAGTCTTGGTGGAGTTGAGTGAGCAATTCAAGAGTTTCTTTGTACATATCCCTAACTAAGTCTATTGTAGGGGCAATTGGTCCCTCAAGTGTACTCAAAGCACACTCAGCTTTCAGGGACCTATTTCTCACCTTATTATATGCAGTGATTCTTGCTCTTTGCTGCCAAAATGTAAAATTCCTCTCCTCTGACTGAGCATTACATAGTAGGCTGAGTATCTACAGGACTTGGGGATTTCCATTCACTATTTGAATAGGGAATATTCAAATATATTTGCACTCAAATATATTTGGATTCAAATCTATTCAGTGTCTTGAGAGAAAGCCATGCCAGCAGCAAAGGGGCTGCTTTGGCAACAGGCAGTCCTGCTTCAACCATGCCACCAGCCTGGTGCTAGTTACAGGACTCACTCCAAGCACAGCTGGACAGGCCTGAGTTTTAGTTCCCCTGCTGGGACTTCTCTTTCTTGTCACTCAAATTCAATCGCCACTGGTTAAAACACAGAAAACGAAGTGTAGACAAGGGCCAGAAGCCAGGTGAGTGTCCTGAGCATGAGGAAACATGACTTGGTTGCTTAATATGCTCTTTCCCTATATGGACCAATGAACTTTTGGATGTTTTCTGCACAGTTGCAAATGGAAGATGAGGAGCATTTCCCTCCAGCCCATTCACACTGACCTACCTTAGAGCTGGTAACAGCATAGTCTTGGAGGGAGACAGGAATTGAAGCCCCTTCCCACACACACTGTGCAGTCAAAGCAAGGAACCAAACTTAGGACATCCGCTTCCCAGGCAGTGGCTTTAGCAGCAGAGCGTTATACGAATGTGTGGCAAAGAGGGACCATTGAAAAGCATAAGACCTGCTCAGTTTCCTGAAGGAAAGGAGGAGGGGAAAAAAAAAAAAAAAAGAGAAATTACATAAAAGCCAAAAAAAAGCCCCACAAAGTCACATTTTAGAAGGGATCTGGTTTGCAGGCCCAACCAAATGCAAGTACCTTCTTGCAGATCTGCCAGGTGGGTTTTGAGGTTCCTCTCCTTACACAGCCAGCTTTATTGGCTAGGTCTAAGCAAGTACATGCTAAGCTGCTTGGGGTTGTTATTACAGACATCTAACACTCTTTGTCCATTTTATAGATCTAAAATGCTCAGGATTCAGACTCTGCTCAAAGTCCTGAGATCTTAAATATGGGGTATTACACAAAGTTAACGCTGAGTCACCTAAGCGCTTTATTGAATCTGGCCCCAGTGCATTTTTCAGGTTTACTTGCAGAGCAGCAGGTATTATTACCAGCAACAACTGGGTTAATAATAGGGCCTCCAAGAGAGAAAGCAATTTGTAACACCTATGATGCTTTGACTGAAACATGTTCATTAACCCTGTTCTCAGTTATGTAATAGAGAGAACAATAAAAAACTTCCAAAACTTCTCTTTGCAGAAATCTCTACTGCCTGTATATGGCCACTGTATCCTGTTTGCTCAATAGTTGCACGGTTACATTTGCCTGGAACATCCTCAGCAAAATGCCCCTTGAGTTTTAGTAACTAGGCATGGATTAAAAAAATAAATACAGCAAAAGCCAGAAAAAAAAAGACATTTATCTTCATTGTGTACAGACAGTTGTACACTTGAAGCCTGACAGATGTGGTTTGCTGGCAAGTAGGTGAGAAAAAAGCAGTATCTTAAATCATGTTGGGGGAAAGGGTGAGGTTTTTCTTCTTCAGTTTGAGAGAAAAAGGTTTGAAAAATTTCAGAGTTGTTCTTAGCAGCTCTATATACAACATATGGTCCTTCCTGAGCTTTTGGCCATTCCCGGTGTGGGACTCTGCCAAAAGAAAGTTAAACAAAAGCTACCCTTACAAAAATATTTAGGAAGCCCTGTGAGTGCACATGTTGGCTGTGACTCAGAGCACACCCACACACTGGGTAGACAGATTAGCATCTAAACCACTAGGCAAGCTCCAGTTCTTGCTCAGAAGGTCAAAAAAGCCTGGGAAATGTCCATTGCTCCCTTTCTCCTCAGCACAATTATTTTTTTCCAGATTACGAAGTCATTTTGGATGGCATTGCAGCAGTGAAGTCAATTGATTTATTGTCATAAACATTTGTGTTCCGAGTTGGGAACTAATTTTGTAATTTCTGAACAAAAGAATAAAGTGGAGATTTAAAAAAAAAAAAAAAAAGGAGAAAGGAAATAAAAGGAAAAAAAAAAGGAAGAAAATAACAACCCAAACCCCAACACTCCAAAATGCAAACCTTTTCCTTTAGATTTGTTTCTTTTAATATTTGTTTCTGCTCCACAGAAACCAATGGGATCTGTAAAATGTTTGCTAGGGAGGCACATATTAATGGAACAGAGATGAAAGCCAAAAACCTCATTGATAATATGTTTTGTCCAGAACTGGAAAAGGTCAAATTTGGTGTAGTTTGTTTTGGGTCTTTCTGTTGTTTGTTTTTTAATTGGTGTCATATTATCAGATCACAACAGCTCAAAAGACCAAGACTGCCATCTGCATTTCATTTGGCTTTCACATACTGTAGCTGACTTGTTTCCAACATACCTGTGATTGAAGTCCCTGAAGTTCCTTTCAGGTTGCTAGGAAGGTAATGGATGCCCACCCTCCCTGCCTTCCTTCCCATGCTGAGGAAACACAGAGTTAACAATTTATAGATTTCCATCCATCATACCAAATCAAAATCTGATTGCAAAGTGAAGTAGGCTAGTTAGGTAATATGTGATATCAAGCATTCTAATATAGCTCCAAGGGGGTTTTTTGTGCTTCATTCTGTACTTTTGCTGTTGTGGTTGAGATAACAAGGAGGCAAATAATATATGGTGGGCATGAAGGGTGACAACAGAGTCTGAGTAGAAAAAACAGTTTTTCCTTTTTAATGATATTGGAGGAAAATCACAATGATGTGAGCTTCAGTAATATATATTCACTGTTGCTGACTTGCTGTGGAGGAAATACAGTAGATCTAAAAGATGTATGGCTATTATTAATTTTGAAGCTGTACAGGCAAAGTAGGGCTTAGTTAAATTTTTATTAATAGCTAATCCCTTGCAAAATCATGGGTGGAAATACTAACTCACCTTGCTGGCCAAACCTTTGAATTTCTTTTCCCACAGTGTGGCTTTTAACTGAGCTGTCTGTTGATCTCTGTGCTTCAGAGACAGATGGCCTTAAAACCCTCTAGAGAATCCTCTCCCAATGCAAAACCAGCAGGAGTGAGAAAGAGGAAAAATTAATGGCAAGGATGAGTTTGGCTTTTCTAGTTTTATTCCTCCCACTGGTGCTGTGTCAGAGGTAGTCCAAGAACTCATTGACAAACATCTCCAGAAGTGTCTAGAAGCAGTGCTCAGTAAAACCTGCTTTTCTTCTGCATTTGCAGTGCCATTTCAACAGGTTAGATCTTGTTGCCTCTTCCAGAGGAACTATCATGTGCTCAACAGTGAGGGTGCTCTTGCCAAAACCTTTTTCTTATCTGGATTATTCTTTTGCAAGATGAAATATCAAAGGTTCTGAATGATTAACCTTTTGAACTTTTCCTGTTTATAAACACAGAATTCTCTTTGGCCTCAGAAATGTTTTCCATTAACTCTTTTCCTTTGAGTGGAAGTTTTGAAGTTTATCAGAACTATTTTGAGACACTCTTCTTATTTGTATTTTTCTTTTTTATTAAAACCAAAAACAAATAAGCAAAAACAAAACCCCCTTTCATTAAGAATATTTTTCATTATAATTCAATTCTATTTTACTTATTAAATTAATGAGGGTAGGTCCTTCCCTCCCTTCCTTCTGCTGCAGCAAGGAGCTATCCAACAATCTTACAAGCAGTGGTTCACTCTCAGAGAAAGCAATACTGGGCAATTTTGTTAGGCTTCCATAAGAGAAGTCACCCAGGGGAAAAAAAAAAACCAAACCAAACCAAAACCAAGTTTCTGTAGGAAGGGCCTGTGCTATCTGTGGAGATCACCCTTAGGAGCAGTGAGGGACCATTGCTTCTCTGGAGCTGCAGTGTTCCCCAGGTGTGCAGTGTGACAACTGACACGGTCATGATGCAGGACAGGCTGGCAGCACCTGCGTCCCTGTTGTTTTGTAACCATCTGAGATGACAGGAAGTTATTGGTCGTTAAGTCTGTTTTAACAGCTAGTGATCATGGCTTCTGTGACTGAAAAGTCTATGGAAACTGTGATTCTGCTCTACCATTTTGGATTTTGTCTGTGGCATTTGTTTATATGTTGTGGGAGAGCTTGGGCAAGTTGTCTTTCTTCCACACCTCATTATCGTAGTTTGTTTGCTGCTTTTCTTCACTGCTTCTGTGTTAGCTTTTTCTTCCTTTGCAATACCAGCTTCCCCTCACTCATAATCAGAAAGGGCTCTGGTCTTGGCCATGGGAGGGGAAGACCTGGGATGAAGGTTAGTGACCAACTACCTAGACATCTGCCCTTCCCCCAAGGAGTCCAGAAGGATGGAATGTTGTATTGGCCTATGTATCACATGTATTGTACTGGTGAAGTTTTGGTAGCCAAGGGTGGAGGGAGGGAGGGAGACTACAGGTGTAGCTTCTGTGAGAAGTTGCTAGAAACTTCCCTTATATTTGATGGAGTCAATGCCAGGTGGCTTCAAAGTGGATCTGCTGCTGGCCAACACCAACCCAATCAGCAAGGGTGGGAGCACTTCTGGGATAATGTATTTAAGAAGGGGGAAAAGTACTGCATAAAATCAGTTGCAGCAGGGAAAAGGGATGAGAATATGTGAAAGGAACAGCCCTGCAGTCACCAAGGAAGAAGGAGAGGGAGGAGGTGCTCCAGGTGACAGAGCACAGATTCCACTGCAGCCTGTGGTGCAGACCATGGTGGAGCAGCTGTCCTCCTTCAGCCCATGGAGGACCACAGTGGGTCAGAGGCCCGTCTGCAGCCTGTGGAGGACCCCACACCAGAGCAGGTGGATGTGTCTGAAGGAGGTTCTGACCTCATGGGCAGCCTATGCTTGAACAAGCTCCTTGCAGGACCTGTGGCCCTGTGGAGCAGGAGTCTATGCTGGAGGAGGTTTGCTGCCAAGGCTTGTGATCTTGTGGTGGACCCATGCTGGAGCATCCTGTTCCTGAAGGACTGCATCCTATAGGATGAGGGACCTGCATTGGCTTTGATGGGCACCACAGACACCTTTTACCTCCAAAGTCCTCCTGGTAGGGAAACACCCCTGGCTTTCCCAATGCCTGTGGATTGAGCTGCAGGCATCTGGCCCTGCTGCAAGGGCTTGATCCAAAGCTGTGTAGAAACATGGTCTTTGTTATGTGATGAACCTCAGGTAACACTTTCCAACAGTCCCATAATTTTACTCAGGCCGCCTTGCTGGCGTGATTCACCCCTAGTCTCTGTGAAGAACCCATTGGTATTATGGTATTTTCAGCTGAAGTGCCCTGGCCAATACAAAAGAAAATTGAGCAGGTTTCTCCTCAAGTGTCTCCTTGAATGATCTGCTGTAGCTTGAGCTCACCTGCCCCACAGTTCAGCATGTGGAAAAGCATTCCTTTGGACAAAAGTGAGGCCACGAAATCTGTTCCTATGGTCAGACCTGACCTGAGTGAAAACTTGTGGAGAACTGTCAAGTTGCTATGCCATGGGCATGTCAGGAAAAAGAGTGGGAGGACGTACAGGCTCCTGGTGGCAGAGTGGAAAACTGTTTCCAGCTTCCAGATGGACTATTAATTGAATACCACTGCCATTTGATTTGCTGCTGTTGAAGTTTTTTTCTGCTGTGTGAAGGCTTAGTAGAAGTAGCAACTGCCAGACAGCAATCATCTGTCCCAGCTCTTGCTGGGAATATATAACATATATGTGTAAAGTGAAATATTTTTCAGCTCTACAAAAAGCAAGAATTAGGTGTAGTATCCAAAATAAAAATAGCATTTTTGAAATCTGAAGTGTAGTCTTATTGACATAGAAGTATGCCATTTTCTCAAGTGCATTTGAATCCATTAACCTGGAACTGGGTTTTTTAAACAATTTTTTATTGTTATTCTGGTATTATTGCTTGAATTTTTAATGAGACCAATGAAACTGTATTCATCAGATTAATTTCTCCTGAAGTATTTTGTCAATTCTAGGAAAATAACAAGAAGTTATATAAAAGAAATACATTGTATCTGAGACATGAAGCAGAACATATTAACAATAATCAAGTTTATGATTATTATCTTTGCACCCCCATAGGTACCCCTGGTGCTTTGTAGACAAATAAAATTACATGCCTGTGCTTTTTTTTTTTTTTCCACTGGGCAATAATCTATTACGTGACTCATTCTGCCAGCTTGATTTTATATCCTCAGATAATCTAATATTGAAAACCTGGAAAGATACACTAGACTGGTTACTGTGATGAGTAAGCAAACAACATGTATCACATGCTGTCAGTGAAAAGGCAGGGCTATATTTTAATCTCAGACTCACAATTTGGTATTTTCATACCACCTATCTTTTAAAGGTCGTCACCAAGGATTTTAATATATTAATTCATGCTTGAACAAGGGAGGAAAACAGACATGCAAGACATGGCTTGAATCAAGTACGCCCCTATAGCTGCTGAGAGCACATCAACACTGTAACAAAACTCTTGCAAATTCTTCCTGCTGTCCCCATAGCCATAGTCCTTTCCTAAACTGGGTTGCAGGTGTGTACAAAACATGAGTGTTGATTCTTAACAGAGTAATAAGGAAGAGAAAGAAAGCTAAAAACTGACAGCAGAGTGTATCTCCTTGGTAAATTCTGTGAGTTTGAAGAAACGACAGCTACCAAACTGGACTTGATACACTAGCATCATCCCTTTGTATACTAGCTTATTCCCTCCAGAGAGATACTTCCATCATTTTCCACTGTTACTTTTCTTCATGGAATGTATCTGCTGTGTTTTGTGCCAGATAAAATTAGTTAAACAGAAATCTGATTCACGAAACTGGAATCTTGAGAGATGAAGCTTCCTGGCAAAGGAGACTCCTCTCCTCTCTGGTCTGCTTAGCACTGATGATTCTGCTGGAAAGGAGTACTTAATAAATAACACACTATGAGATATAGTGGTATATAGATGTAGTGGATGTTACCATTGCCCCCGGGGCACAGTAGCAGTACAGCCTGCATATGTTAAGTGAAACAGGACAACTCCTTGCCCTGCAGTCCATGTGACTGTGTGTACATGGAAAATTTGCCTTTATAAGGGCATGGCAAATTCCTTCCTCACTTTTTGTGCCACTGGAAGATGTGTCTACCGTGTCCAAGTGGGATGTAGTGATTTTCCTGAATCTGAGCCACAAGACATCTGCTAGAGGACTAAAGGGAGGAGAATTTCTGCGAGTAATTGGTCGTGATGGATGCTAACAGCTTCCTCAGGGTTGTGGGCTCTCTACCATGGAAGGAGACCAGGCCAGGCAGGCAGCTGGGACCCAGACCAGCTCAGCAATACCACCTTGAAAACAGCCTGTGCTGCCTGCCTTCCCTGCCTCTCCAGGGTTTCATCCCCACACTGCTGTAGACCTGCTGCCAGCCGTGTGCTCTATCCATCCCATGGTGGAGGTGCTCATGACTGGAGACCCCTCATGGGGCAATGTTGTGGTTTTAAGTAGCTAGAGTTTTTTATTAGCTGGGGGGGCTAGGCTGTACATAGGCTGACCAGCTCATGGCTTGGGCTCCCTTCTGAGTCTGTGCAAAGACAGTCAGGTAATTTAGCCTTGTGCCAACTAGGAAAGCTTCGATGTCTGGTACCTCCGGAAACAGTCCTCATGATTTTCTTTGTTGTCTTCAACAAAACATTTGTAGGCCATGGGTCCTGGGGGGATACAGGACACGTTAAAGAATCTGTCTTTCGTGTAATTCACTGTCAGCCAGAGACTGTAAAATGCACAGAGTTGCATAGGTGTTTTGATGTCATAAGATTAGCAAAAGAAGCTCATCTTTAAAAAACAAGCAACAGGGAGCTGGCTGTACAGTGGCTACAAATTGGAAATGGATTAGCAGATTTTAAAAGAGAATACATCATGCCTGCAAAGTACATAGAAAGAATGGGAAAAAGTAGATAAAGCAAACATGACAGGTGAAAGACACTACTTTCATTTTCTGGTAGGGTGCCAATTTGCAATTGCTAGATGCTAGCAAGATGAAAGATGTGAATTACAATGACAAAAGAGTCATTAGGCTAATTTTCAACAAAAATCTTCAAACTTTGCCTTGTTTCTGATGTAATATATTTTCATTTTAGATCTATGTTTATGTTTAAAGGAGCAAATTAACCCCCTCGTTAATTGCAGACTAGTTGATCCTGCTTTTGCTTACTATGAGGGAATACTGTCATGGGGCAATTGCTACAACACCCTAGTTTATTTATGTTGTCTTGCACACACAATCACACTGTCACTTGGCTCTGTACTGCCCCCCTTAATCCCAGTGATTAGTAAAACCAGGCAGCAAACCTGGATAGGAACCACTTATGGTGGACAGTTTTGCTTTGAAGAGAAAACAGTGAGGTGGGACAACATGCTGCTCTAAAAAAAGACTTGTTTCCTCTATCAATGCTTCAAGAAGAGTTTTTCCATTTTTTTCTTTTAAAATGGTTTTTGACTTTACATCATATTTCCCTCAGGCTTGCAGTGCAACTTGTGGTTTTTTGATCCCTACTTTCAACCTTCTTAAGTGTGGTCTTTATTCTTCTTCTGCCTTGGGCTGTATGACCCCCCAGTGGAACTGCTTCTAGTGGGATCGCAGTATTGCCATCCTCTCCTTGTCTAGTTCACAGCAAAGCCCAGTTACATTTAGAAGTTTAAGACCACTCCTATGGAAGACAATATTAGTAATTTACTAATAATTTGTGAACATATTTTTCAAAACATTACAGATTCTTCTACTCACAGTCATAATACATTATAGCAAAGGATGGAACAGGTACAGAATCACAGAATCACAGAATTAACAAGGTTGAAAAGACCTCTGAGATGATAGAATCTAACCTATTACCCAACACCATCCCATTATCTAAACTATGGCACTAAGTGCCTCATCTACTCTCTTTTTAAACACTTCCAGGGACGGCAACTCTACCACCTCCTGGGACAGCCCATTCCAATGGTGAATCGTACTTTCAATGAAAAATTTTTTCCTAAGATCCAACCTAAACCTTCCCTGATGTAGCTTGATGAGCTTTTGTTCTGTCACTGGTTGCCTGAGAGAAGAGACTGACCCCCACCTGGCTACAACCTCCTTTCAGGCAGTTGTAGAGAGTGATAAGGTGTCCCCTGAGCCTCCTCTTCTCCAGGCTAAACAACCCCAGGTTCCGCAGCCACTCTTCATAGGGCTTGTGCTCCAGTCCTTTCACCATCCTTGTTGCCCTTCTCTGGACACATTCGAGCATCTCAACATCTTTCCTAAATTGAGGGTCCCAGAACTGGACACAGCACTCAAGGTGTGGCCTCACCAGTGCTGAGTACAGGGGAAGAATGACTTCCTTGGTCCTGCTGGCCACACTATTCCTGATACAGGCCAGGATGCCATTGGCCTTCTTGCCCACCTGGGCACACTGCTGGCTCATGTTCAATTTCCTGTCAACCAGCACCCCCAGGTCCCTTTCTGCCTGGCTGCTCTCCAGCCACTCCATCCCCAACCTATAGCTCTGCATGGGATTGTTGTGGCCAGAGTGAAGAACCCAGCATTTAGACTTGTTAAATCTCATCCTATTGGAATCTGACCAGTTCCCTATCTCTGAATATTTCATTGAAAACTCATGTATGTCCTTATCAACCTAGATCTCCATCGCTGTCTGGGAGTAATGTGCTGTGTGATGGGGAAGCTTTTTTTCCCAGGGCCTGCCTTTTGGTACTTTAAACTTCTCCATAATTGTCATGGATCATTCAGACTCAGTAGATTTCTAGATCCAAGCTGTAGCAAGAGTTTTGAGATTATCAATTTTTTTCTTTTCTTTTTCATTTGTTTTTTCCCCAATGTGGTCCATTATGGGAAGACAACATCCTTTTAGACCATTCCCATCTAAAGGTAATTTCTCAATATTTGGCTTCCCTATTGTTTCTTCAGAGCCTTATCTTTGTCTCTATTTTGCTATTTCTTGTTTCTTTAAAACTTTTGTTTTCATCCTATCTATTCAGCCAGAAGACCATCAGGCAGACAACCTGAGCTCTCCAACACTGGTAATGAGCTATTCTCTAAGTGGTGGGACTGTATTGAGAAACTCTGGTGCAGATTCTCCCACATTTAATAAGATTTATATTTGTGTTTCTATGCTTAATGGTCTATTAATAGTATTTCTTTTCCAACTTTACCAATCGGCCTACTTTTCTGAGATTGTAAGAATTACTGAACATTCTGACAGATTTCATCAAAACTAGATTCAAAACTTTTTGGGGATGTGGGAAGAGAGATGGAGAACAGGCAAGCAGAGAACCACACAGAGAGTGTGGTAATATAATACTTATTTCCTTAGGACACCAAAACAAAGTGTATCACAGATAACTTCTTTCTCCTCCACAATATTCCAAAATAAAAACCTAGTGAATCTGAATTAAAATGTCAAAATTTGAGTTTATTGAATGGAAACATTTTAATTAATAAAAAAAAGATGTGGGCTTTTTTTATTCTTTTCACATCATCTCAAACCTCTTGACTAATTTCTTAATTACTGGCCAAGATTCAAAAAAAGCACTAAGAGGAAAATCATGGAAATAAAAATCTTTAGATTGTGTAACTAACAGGATCAACTCTTTCTTTTCTGATTATAATGACAAAGACCATAACCATTCTGTTCATCCATATTTACAATGCAAAAACATTTTGAGCGTTTCCCTTTCTAACCAACAATGCAATTTTGCTGCTAGGATGGAAAGCTCCACAGTAGGGAACACTACTGAATTTTGGGAGTCCCTTCCTTCCTTCCTTCCTTCCTTCCTTCCTTCCTTCCTTCCTTCCTTCCTGCCTGCCTGCCTGCCTGCCTGCCTGCCTGCCTGCCTGCCTGCCTGCCTGCCTCCCTCCCTCCCTCCCTCCCTTCCTCTTCCTGTTTTTCAGGAATCTAAAGATTCTGAAAAATGACAAATGGAGGAAAAAATGTTTCAAAATGTTCCACAGTGGCAGAATTAAAAAAAATATATGGAAACAATCTAAATCTTTGAGTTAGGAATGAAATTGAGCTTGAAAGTTCACTTTCTAGTGTTTCCACAGGGCTTTTAGGAAACTGTGAGAGGAGGGATAAGTTGTGAGGTAAGTCTGGACACCTCTGGTTGAATCAACTGGGATTTGAGACTTTCTAGCTCCATATTGCAGAATCTAAAGCTAAGTTTCAGTGAAGATAAAGCCTCAGGATTACTAGACCCTTTTTTCTGTGGCAGGAACCTTACGGGGGTTTTTTTTGTTCCATGTGGCAAGACTGTGCAGGAATTTGACTGAAAAAAACCACAAGGAATACAAGCTTTACAAGCATCTTCTCAGGATGCTTTGTTTCATTGGAAGCCCTGGGTGATTTATTTCTTTAACAGTTACACTTTGGAAAAGACATTCAAGTTCTCTGAAATTGAATTTTCCAGTAAAAACATCTTGTTGGAAAATCCCATCCCTGACTTTTGCTGTCTTTACCAGAGAAGTTCATTCTGAGACAGAGGACTTTTAGGAACAAATAGGGTGTAAATGTGGTGGACTTGGAGAAGGTAGAGGGTTTACTAGTTAGACATCTTGAGGTTGCACTATAATGGGTGCTGTCCTACAGGGAGCTATGACTACCTCTTGTGTATTATACAGGTTTAGTCACATTTTTGTGAGCTATTATTAATGCTGAGTTGCAGCATACGCCTTTGGAAGTAGTACAGTCAACGCATACCTGCTCAGAGTGAGAAACAAAAAAGCCTCAAATTTCCTCTTGGCTGGCTCCTTCATCCTCCACCCAGCTTGGTCTATGCCATTCAAAAACAGAAGTTGACATCAAGTAATTTTCTATTGTTGGAAAAACATTCATAAGAAAACCCACATCCCTTGTTGTAAAGGCTTTGGAAGGTTGTGGAACAGGTACATTTGGAGACTGCTCCTTTTTAGATTGTTTGCAAATGTGTCATCTCCGGTTTTTGCCCTCATCTAACATTATTTTAGCAGTGGTAGCAGGAATGGGCACATTAGCCACTTTCTAATCAAATTAACCAGGCCTCCTCCCACTCAGGTAGAAGTCTGGTTGAATTTTCCAGCTTGAATTTATACCCTATGGACATGAGTTCAGAGGCACTTTATCCACTTTATGGCTTTAGCCATCGCTGAAGTGTAAGTACAGCGGTAGTTGTCAGTGTTACTTCTGCATGGCTGCACAAAGATGGATTAGCTACTGCACAAAATACCTAATTTAACTCTGAGATGATCACTAAATATATTAAATGCAAAAATCAGACTTAAAATGAGAAGCAGGGAACAGGATAGCAAAGACTGGCAGATTAACAAGGAAAGTGTCTGATGAACTCAGACTTGGCTCATTTACTATCAGGTTGAGCTGTATGGATTTTGAAATATTCATAGAACAGTCAGGTATCACACTGCAGTTCTCTTCTGCACGGAAACCTGGATGGCTCAGGTGTTCTGATGTGATTTATCAGTACAGCCCCAGTTGTTTCAGTGATGCTTTGGTACTTCACAATAACAAAGGGCTTTTTGCCTAAGGTAGGTTTCAACTCACAGTCTTAATTTTGCAGATAGGTAAGACTATTTTCCGGGAAATTCTTATGGCCCAAAGCCTAATTTTAGCTTTATTGAAGAAGAAAAAAAAAATCCAATTTTCTATTTAGATGCTTGTGTTCTAACAGCTTTCTATCTAGTTTTGTACTAAAGTTATGCTGATTTCCAGCTTCATTAATTAATTGGTGCCATGAATGTTGCATTTTTAAAAGATTTTCTAATGATCCCTTCGGAAATGGTTCTTCTTAAACCACCAGGTATTTAAAGCCACAATCCTGTCTGAAATGGATTCACTTCGGGAACAATCCTTGAGTAATTGAAAATTATTTTTGGAATTTTTATTTATTCACAGTTTTCTAATATGGATGAAACTCATTAGTATGCAAGACTTCATTTATTAGAATATCCTTGAGCAGGAGCAATAGCAGTAAGGTTCACTTCATTAAAGACAAATGTAATCCTTACAGTAACAGACCTAGTGTTCACAGCAAAGAACTTCATTAGCCAATTTTAATTTGAGGCAGAAATCTGCAAAACTTAAAAAAATACAACCTCCAACCTCAAAGTGAAGGTTACTTTCTTTTGTCCTTTCTTCCCTAGTGGCTTTGCCATTCTGAGGTTTTCTTTCCACATATCATACAAGATGAAGTCATGTAACTTAGAGCTGGCATTGATAAAGCTTTCATGGGTTATGTTAGCTGTATGTGTGTAATCTCAGCTGTGGTTTTACCTTTGGGAAGATTGGTAATATTGTGGTTGTCACTGAATCATTGTTGGATTCATTGTGTAAATAAATGCTTCTCTTTATAAAAGAAATAGTAGCTGTTCTCTTAAGGCTACTCTACTATTTCACATCAGTTCATCTTGTGGATCAAGGCATACAAAAAAGGTAAAAACTGAAAATATGTTCTGCACCCTTCCTTCCCTCTTTTCCTGGAGAAATGCTGCAGGCATCAGAGCTGTAATTCTCTGGAGTGTACTTCATATACCCTCTCTCATTTGTTCCCTCCAGCATCAGGGCTCAGGCTGGTGCAGGGAAAAAAGAGCAAACTACAGACTTCCCTGCTACTTAGCCTTGCAAGGGTTCACACCTTTAGGAACGGCCTTTCTCTTCCGGGATAGGATCTGGTACAGGGCTAAATATCAGTTTCCTGCTGCTTGCACTATCACACAGTATTTTCCAATTGTCTTAGAGATGAAAAAGCCACAAGGTTATGCTATTTCTATGCAGCACTCTTTCTCCTCCAAAAATACTCCTCAAATTCACATAGTTTACTGATTAGCAATGGTTGCAAATCTTGAGAAGACCCACCCAAGTCTCAAGAGAACATGTGCCTAATACAGAGGATTGTGCAAGTCCACACCAAGTCATAGCTTCTAGTCATCATCAAGAGTTCCTATAAGCCTGTGTGTGAAGTAGCAACTCAGCATTCAGTAATGTTCTACCTTACCTACTGTGAATATTTCCAGTGGACAAGTTACAAATTAGCCAGGCAGCTAGGCATTTCTACAGTGACCAGCCTTCCCCAGGATGATATTCCACAGAATCAAGGAATCACAGAATGGGTCAGGTTGGAAGGGACTACAATGAGTCATCTAGTCCAACCTCCCAGCACAAGCGTGGTTTTCCTAGAGCACATGGCACAGAGTTGCATCCAGACATTTCTTGAATATCTCCAGTGAGGGAGACTTCACAACAATGGAGCTGGGCAATCTATTCCAGCACATGATCACCAGCATAGTAAAGAGGCTCTTCCTCATATTCAGATGGAACTTCCTGCACACCAGTTTCTGCCCATTGCCTCTTGTCCTGTTGCTCAGCACCACTAATAAGAGCCTGGCTCCATTGATACTTACATTGATACTTCAGATGCTTACAGATACTAATTGCTTCCAGTTTTTATTTCTCTTAACATAATGTAGAAGTCCAGCTCAGTGACTGCACACTGTGAACATTTCTTTACCAATGCTTTTATACTATTAAAAATTTCAGCAGATTACTGTAACTTGTGCATGAAAAGTATAGTTATAAATGAAATCCTGCCTTGATTAATTTTGAAGATCCAACTTCCACAGCAGTAGATTTAGGATTTGTTATCACAAGGTGCTGGATATTCTGTGTATTGCTGTGATTGAAAGATATTTAGCACCATAATGAACTGGGAAAAGGTAAAGCCCTTGAAACAACATTGCACTTTACTCCCATCAGGCCATATATGGGGGTCAAGAGATAGGAGATCATGTCTTTGGATCCCCAAACATAAACAGACAGCATTACAGCCTTATGAGTTTGGGGAACCCAGTGAATGATATACTTGTGGACTTCCCTTTCAGCTCAGCTGAAAGGGAAAAGCACTGAGGTTCAGGAAAACTGTAAGAGAAAAGAAGAGGTAAAGGACAGCATGTTGTGATGGCATCTGCCTTCAAGAACACAGTCCCTAAAAGGCCATGACCTTTACATGCCTGTTTCTTTCTGAAGTTAATAGCTTCTGCTACTGAAGCTCCCCATGACTCACAAGATTCATTTATCTCAAGAAACACTATGTATTTGATATTTCAGTTCTGGCTTGGAGAGTGTTACTACTAGTCTTTCAGTTTAACAAACAGCTATATGCAGCTGATGAGATATATAGAAGATTCAAGGACTGAGTTGACAATTGGGAGAAAGCTAGGAATCTAGCTCTTGGCTAGAAGAATTACAGCCGTGGACACTGGCTATGGGGATAGGACAGGTCAAGTATTTACCATAAGTAAGTCATAATCGGTTATAACTTGCAAGTCTTACAGTTTCTGCTCTAGGTTATACAGGAACTGGTGTTTGTTTGTTGGGGTTTTTTTCCAATATGCCTCACTTGGAGCTAGGATTTGAACCTCCTCAGAGTTGCAGTGGAGGTAAATCCTCAGAGCTACCAGCAAAGTTGCTAGCCTTGCAATGTCAGTGCATGTGGCAGAAGCTGAACTATGTGACGTTGTCCAAACACAGGCGTGCAATACATGAATATGAGCTCCTCTTCTTCCTTAGACTGTGCATGTGTATAAGCAGTGGGGAGATAGAGACAGGACTAATGTGCATATAACCTTCTATTATGAGAAAATGTGTCAAAAATATTGCTATCATTGTAGGACTCCCGAGAGTGGAGAGGGTCACCATTACATGACATCTGGGCTGCAATACTGAATAACTTAGACTAGATTACCACAGTAGCTTGAAAACTAAAATGAAGGCTTTACAGCTTTCCAGAGCAATCTACCACATGCACAAAGGTGCTACTGCCTGTGACAAAAGATATAGTAGCATTGCTCATGTCCAAAGGGAGGTGAAATCAAATCCTCTTTGTGATAAGCGGGTGTGTGCTGTTATGGGTGTATCTGTAATTATAGGCAACAAGAAAAAGTATGGCTTGCTCAATATCATATCTCCTCCCATCATGACAGACACAGGCAGGTAGATGCCACATGATGGATTGGTCACACTCTTATTCCTCCTTTTTCTCTCTGAGCTATTGGCTCCCCTCATCTCCTCTATCCAGTCTCCATTTTGAGCTCTACTGGCTGCTGAGCAGCCAACTACCTCCAGCAGCTCAGTACATGACAGGTCTCACAAGCCCTCTTCTTAATTTGCCTTGCTTCCTCTTTGCAGATAATCTAATTTGATCTAGTTTGTAAGGCTCAAACACTTATAAAAGTGTAGCATCCTAACAAAGAGAAGTAACAAAAGAGAAGAAGAGTGTTTGGGAGCATCCTTGGGAAATGGCAATCTGCTTTTTGGGGGTTAAAAAAAGCGCTAAACTCTTGAAGATAACCTCAAAAGAAAAAACTGTGCAGTGGGAGGGTTGCATTACACATCAGAAAGGGATTTGTGGAGAGAGGAAAAACGGAGTTATGGAACGAGATCCTTAAATAGGGAATTTGTGTTTTGTGTTTAACTATTTTGGCTATTACTGCATATGATTTCAGTGTCAACACACCAGAAACCACAGAAGCATCAGCAACAACAAAGTCTCAGCTCAGTTTACCAGGGCTAATCCAGTTGGGAATTTTATTGTTTTCTTTACAGCTAATGTCACATGGTTTAAAACAAAAACAAAAAAACCCACCCAAATCAAAACCCCTTCATTTCCAGAAGTCGTAAATTGTTATTACCATGCTGCAACCTAGTGTAAACAGGTTCCTGGCCCATGACTAAGGCTGGTCGGCTGCCCTGCAATGCAAACAGCAGCGTGTACGTCTTCCAAAGTCGTCGTTGGATGCAGGAAAGGCTCTGCTTGCTTGGAGTCCCAGACTTCCAGTTTGCAGCTTCTCGCTTGATTGAGAGCTTCAAATCTGGAGCATTTCTACAGGAAATGGAAAGTTTGAAGGCTGCAAATCCGGAGCTTTATGGAAACTACTTTGCTCAGGAAAGAGGGAGCTGAAGGTCTACTGAGGACACCCAGGTCCGGGCCCATGTAAAGGGCACACCTTCAGCAAACGAAGGAATGAGTCTCTCGGGAGGATCAAGCCAAGGTGAACAGAATAGCACGGACAGGATCGGCGCCTTCTGCAGCAATGGTCTTTGGATCTCCCTTCTCCCCGAGCCCCGCCCTCCCCCGCTCCCGGCCGCGGGCACCAGAGGGCGGCACAGGACTTGTGCAGAAGCACATCAGCATCTCCCTGCAGCAGAACGGGAAAAAAACAGCCTCACAAAGTTATGATTGTAAACCAGGGTTCTATTCTATCAAAGTTAGGACACGAACGAACTAGGTTTTTTCAGACTAAAAGGTGATTTTGTGTTTATTTTATGCCCTCTTCCATTTTTAGAGGGGGGGTGGAAAATCAAAAAAAAACTGCAGCAGCATTTCCATAACCATATGAACTCTCAGAAGTGCTGGGACTCTTGAGAGGTTTTTTGGTTTGCTTTGGGTTTTGTCCAGCTCTTTTTGGGAATGATCCTTCTGTTCATGACTTTCTTTTAGTAACTAAAGGCCACTTTTACAGCCTTGGCTCTTGTGATCAGACTGATCTTGTCTCTCTGATTTGTGAAGATTTTTATTAGCTGTGGATAGTCAAGAGTATTTGGTGTTGCAGACATGCATACTTTTGAAGGCAGTTTAAGTGTGAAGCATTTATGTGAATTACACTTCCTGCAGGTTTGTCACCAGAGGTGTTCCTGACTCATCCATGAGTTACCCACCTGCAACACAGCTCTCCTCTCTCACAACCAACACATTCACACACAAAATTACTCACAAATGTCTTGTTGCTGTTGTTCACGCCCTCTCTTCAGTTCAAGTGTTGACTTTATTTAACAGACATTTCCTTTTATGTCCAAAATAAGATTGTGCTGTTCTTTACTTCTAGTACTAGTAAGAGAGCAGGGCTGAGCAGGAGCTCTATCCTGTTCTTGTTCATCATCAAGCATTTTAAATTACCTGTTAAAATTCCCACAATGCATGCAGAAATGGCAGCAATGTATTTTATGTTTAGATGAG
Organism: Calyptomena viridis; assembly: GCA_013390005.1. Lineage (NCBI taxonomy): Eukaryota > Metazoa > Chordata > Aves > Passeriformes > Eurylaimidae > Calyptomena > Calyptomena viridis. The sequence continues at coordinate 89,028 of WEIV01031095.1, forward strand.
ATTCCATGACCAAGCATAGCATGCTTGGTCTGTCAGTTTAGCTATTAAATTTTACTTCTCTCTCCAAATGCTGCTTGCTTGAATTTTATCCTTCAGAATCCAACAGAAACCTGTAAACTTGGACTGGATGTCACTGGATTTGAATAGATGTCACTTGAAGTAATGACTGTGAGCTGCTCTGTCTTCTCTGTGCCTCAAGTATACAGGCTGTCAGTTTTTAACATAGACACTTACTATAAGTACTAGTGGTTAATTTAAATAAAAGTCCACGATTACATCATGAGAAAGGTATTTTTGGCTGCCAAGGAAGCAGTGTATTGACTCATCAGTATGGCCTACTGGCCAAGTATAGCTTTATTTCTTACCCTTTAGTTAAAGTACTACGAAGGCAAGTAGCCAACAGAAAGACAGGGAAAATGTGGACTGAAACAAACCTAGAAAGACCAGGTTGGCAGAAATCCCCAGTGGTTTTGCCTGTAAAAGACTAGTGGCTTTCCTAGCTCAAACTCCTTCAAAAACATTCAGGACACCTTGGGATTTTTTTTCATTTTAGTTATTTTTCTTAAATCTTCATGGGCTTTTGGTGCTACCATAGGAAATGTTATCGTACAGTTTCATGTGTGCTTCCTTATTTCATTTTTTTTCTAATTGCCTCACATTTCTGGTAATTTTCACCTTTACAGTAATTTTCATCAGTTTTCCAGAGTACTGAGAATACAGGAGGCAGTTGTCTGAAGAAAAATATTGCCTGAAAGGCAGACTTTTTCTTTAGCCATTTGACTGAACATAAATTGAACTAGAAGACCATACCTAGCCTGTTGCCAAATGAATTAACATAACAAGAAAATAAAGTGATGCTTCTAGGTTGTGCCCCAATACAACTATGCCATAGAAAATGTATCTTGAATTTTAAATGTTCCCAGCTCCTATTAAGATGATAGCATTTCATCTATACTGGAACCATAAAATAAAATCATAGCATCTCTATGGCAAAGGAGAGGAGCTGGTGGGAAGAATGCTTTATGTATGGGAGCAGGGGACTAGTCCTTTAAAACATCCTTCCTTAGATTAAACTTTCAATATGGATCACTTTAGTAGGCCCTAGAAATTAGGACAAATGAGTTTCATAGAGGTTTACTTCAATTTCTCCATATTACTAAGAGGTCTTCAAACTGGGGCAGAGTCAGATAAAACATCTCTCTCCTCGGAGATGGCTAATAATAGCAGTTTAAGGGATTTGTTTCTGAACGTCACTCCCAGTCACCAGAAAAAGCCTTCTTTAAATATAATCTATTTTCTCATTCTCAGCTAAATGTGTGACCATATTAAAAGTGTTTTCCTCCCTTCCATATGCTCAAAGAAATACATGTTGCAGTTTCAGAATGGAAAGTTTTATTTGGTTGATCATACCATTTTATATTAACTGTAACATCAATTCCTTTCAGCAAAAATGCCTAGAATTAAATCTAGAACCCCATTCGTCTCTGGGCCCAATTGTCTTTTTCCTTTCAACCTATTTCCTCTGTAATGGTGTACTTCTGCAAATGATAAATAAAAAATACAGTGTGTGGGCCGGTATGGTCTTTTGCCTGCATTTTAAAGTGGACTATTAAATAACAAAATCTATTTGCATTACCAGAAAACAGTAAAACACGCTGGTGACTGTGCCCTTTTGAAACAGAAAGTCCTGGTTTCCCAAACAGTCACCATCACAGAAACTTTTGCTATGACTCGGCTTTACCAAGTCATTTGAGTTCATGCTCAACTTATTTTGTTGCATTAATCCTTTTCAAGTTGTCCTCAGAAGTGACTGATAGGCATTGCTTTCCAGTGCTTAGATCCCTAGTGCCACTTTCTAAGTCTAAACTCTCATATTGTTCCCTGAAATACAGTCTGGAGCAGTGGCTTTGAGATGTTGAAAGAACATGTCTCACAGTAAACTTCTTATACAATTGGGCTGACAGTGATTTTTATTTCCTGCATTTCATTTCTCTCCTGTGATATGTAGAGCTACAGAGCAGTTGTGTCTGATAGAAAAATATTTAAGATGCCAAATGTTCTTTTCAATAGAAATATAAGCATAAAGGGTAGAAGATGACTGATCCTTAATACATTTTTAAAACTAGACCTTAAGCTTACATGTCCTTAGGAATACGCTTTAACTTCATGCTTATGAACAGTCCTCTTCAGTTTCCATGGGACTCTTTATGGACACAGAACAAAGCCCATGGGCATGTGCAGTTTAGAGTCCCTAAGTACATAGTGTGGTTTTTTAATCTCCATTTCAATACAAAGATAATAGTTTTGTCACCAAGGGGTCTTCTTATTCTCACCCTCTATTAGAATAGGAATAAATAATAAGTTTTAAGAGACTAAAATAGTTATTGATTTTTTTGTATATACCTGCCTGACTGAAAATTTTAATCCAAATCAATCTTCATATTTTATACCCTTTGCAGAATATTATTTTCAGCAGTAAAATATTTCATTGAAACAAGTTCTCTTTGGCACACAAAATACCAAAAATACATTTCAAAAGTATCAACCTTAATAGGAAAATGCTGTAAGTTTTGCTCCAGTGTTATAGAGATTATCACTGTCAATTTCTTCAAATAATTCCTTAAAAAACCTTACCAAATTCCTTATAATAATTAAACAATCAGAGTTACAATATTTTACTGGGTCTTAACTATAAAAAGTAAATAACTAGTTCTGAACATTTACATGGTTTTGATGTGAAAATCTGTGCTATTGCCATTAATATTTAAGCATTTAATACTGAGGGTATCACCCAACCTTTTGCATCAAGTTCAATATTGCAAAATTAATCACAATAGCATTCCACAGTTGATACTCCACAAAGCAGTTCACATTCTAAATACTTCTATTCTAGCATGGACTACATTTTATTTAATTCTACACCAAGCTATGAACATTATGAAACCAGGTTATTTGAAACTTCATGGCTTTAAAAACACTAGGCTTTTCATGATTACATGTGTAAGTGTGTAACATTGTGGATTTGCCTCAGTGTGTGGAAAAGACAGCAAGAAATTTAACTTCAGGGGATCCCTGGACAGACCTATGAAACCTCTCAAAGGCATGCACAGGTTGCAAATGAAAGGATGAAAGGCTGTATCGCCATCTCCACCACAAATCTCCAAAGACTCACAGACAGACGTGACTTGCAGGAAATGCCGACTTGTTAGGACTCATCACATAAATAAGCACAGGGAGATCACAACCTCTTCATTATTTGCTGCAGGCCTGCTATATCTGTTCTATTTGGTTGAGCTGCCCTTCCAGAATTTCACAATAGGTGGGAGAAAAGATTTTTACGGGTGTATGGCCTGTAACCTAATGGTGCTTATCAGCACTGTTGCAGGGATTGAATTTATTGAACACGCTAACTCTAAGAAACTCTATTTTCTTGGCATTGACAGGAAGACATTAGTCAGACCTGTATGCTCTCACATATAATACTGTTGTATTTCTGTACAACTTTTATCTATGAACCTTCTACTTTTACATATATGTTTTCAAGATGAAGTTACATACACACCAGATGATTTGAATAGCAACAGAGAACAAGTTAAATTCAGGTACAGTTAAAATATTCCCTCTTAATTTTTTCTTTTATGTCATTATAACCAATTTGAACAGTGTTGTATTAATGAGCTACCAGGAACTTGTGGTAAACCAGCTTGAACTCTGAGCTCTATTGCTCTGACAGGATGAGCTTGGGCAATGGTGCACAGCAGTCACCCATGCCAAGAGGCAAACTCTGTGCTCTCATCCTGTGTTCACTCCTAAGAGCCAATTCATTTGAACTGTAGACATGAGAAAGGCTGGCTGGGTCGGGTTCTTAATAGCTTTTAAATACCAGATGCTTTTTTAAGGTTTCATATCAGTAAATGATGCCAAATTTTTCCAGGGAAAGAAGGCTGTTCTTTTTTTTATGCATTTTGAGAAATAAATCATTGTTTGTCTCTATAGACTTCTGCAGCAGAGCAGCAATGAAGTTTGTTCCTCTTATCTATTTAGAAGTATGCATATGAGGCATAGGAGAGGGGAAGTGGGAAAAAAACAAGCAGGATACTATTTTTTATCATTATTTTGAAGTTGCCTTTCACTTCTTTAAAGTGCAAAGAAAATCTCTTGAAGTGATGAGACATATTTTTGCATATAAGCTCTCAGAAGATTCTTATAGCAATAAAAGGCCCCCCAAACCTGCAAATCTTTTAGTAGACTACTTGAATTACTTTTTCACTTCATGCAAATTGTGGCTGAAATTAGAAATGACCTTCAGAGACAGCACTGCAAATAATAGGGAGAACATTTGCAATATAGTGTCTGGGTTTATGTTTCCAAAGGACCTTGTAAAATTCTTTACTTCCTTGCCTGTGCTGTTTTGGTGGCCAGCAGACCAGAGGTCGTTTGGTTTGTTTTACCTCTCTCATGACTTTGCTTTGCCAGACATGTGTCTGTAAGACACATAACAGTTCTTTAAAAACAAATTGTGTCATGTAGTAAAAAAATTACTTTAAAAGCATTGTGTCAAAGGCTATTTCTGTTCCCAGCTGTTAAAATCCTAAAACAACTTTGCTATTTTCTTTGCCTCTAGAAACCTGCTGGTCTTATATTAGCAAGTGAGCTGAACTTTACAATTGGAACAACTGATGAAATACAGTGAAATCAATAGTAACAGTGTTAAAATAAATAATTGTGTTGAAAAATAGATGTTACTATTTATGAATCGGGAAAGGTCACTGGCTATAGAAAATAATGAACACATTTATCTAAAGCACTGTATCACAGTCAAACTGAAAGCCCTCTGATCAGTGAGTCATCCCTTTGCAAACATTTCTGTCTTATATTGCTCACAGTTGAAGCAACTTGTGTAGCCTTTGCTTTTGTTGTCAGTGTACAAATCACTGAGGATGGCTGTATGACCCCATCATATAGCCCTCATTCTTCCTTAATTCAAATTGAGCCTTGCTTGATGATAAATCTATTGCAGCAGGGAACTATATTTAAAACTTGGTGACTCATTCATCTTATGGCTTTTTTTGGAGTCATTAGTAGGTCATATAACTGTATATATTTCATTCAAACTCCTATTATCGTCCCTACCTATAATTGTAGCTATTTTGTTCCAACTAATTCTCATACCAGAACAGAAGTCTCTAACCCACTGCAGGCAACCATTGCCCCTGCCCCCCGCACTTTATTTTGTGGTCTGTTCTTTGACAGTTTTTCGACCAAGTCTAATCTGAAATTTCCAGATAGCAGCGCACCAGGTTACAGCAGTGTTTGGTATGTACTACTTAGAACTATTGACTCATAAAAAAAGATTTGGAGAAGCATGAGGAATCCTACCATTCTCTTGTAGCAAAACAACTGAATTTTTATTTGCATAAAGGCCAAATAGCCTACTCTTATCTTCTTACTTTGTTTCTTTCCATATTTAAAATAGCATTTCAGCAGTTAGAAAATTACAGAAATTCTTTTGCTTTGCCATTTCCATCCAGTAAAGAAGCTATCTTTTTTCTTTTCTCTTTTGGATATGAAAACTTAAGATATACTTCAATAACAAACACATCAGTTTATACAAAATCTTATCATGCCAAAACATTTTTATGGACAAGCATCAGCAATGAGATCAGCTCTTCTTTGAAGACAGTTTTTGTTAGCTATCAGGCTTTACAGAGTGAGTGTTACCAGAAGAAGTGTTGGTGATTATGTCATATTTGTAGTTTAAGAATTATAAAAATCCCACACGGAGTTGAAGGCAGGAAAGGAAGAACATGTAATGGTGCTACACATATATTTAGTTACTGAAATAGTAGTTAACCAAAAGTACAAAAACTGTTCACATCAGCAAACTAGTTCCACAGAGGATCCACATGCATCTGAGCATCAAAAACCTGCAGATCCCATTGGAACTAGGCACCTGGTGGCATCCCAAAATCCTTGTTTCCCACATTTCCTAATAAAAATGGAAAATCCTTCAAAATCTTTTAAAAATCAGCATGTCCTCCCCCATCATCCTGAGAACTTCATAGCCATTAGATGCCACTCTTATCACATGTTAAATCTGGAAACGCTGGTGTTCATCCTTTACTAGGAAAGTAGGAGATAATGATTAGACTTTTTTCTAACTAAAGCAATTCTACAGGTTGCTTAGGCACCTGGTCACTCTGGGGAACATGTCTCACTCTGCTTTAAATAATTAGGAATTGAGAGCATTTGATAAAGTGCTAGGATCTGGATAATAAATCTTGGTCCTCTTTACTCTGGAAAGGAATGAGTCAATCTAAGTATCCAAAGTTGCACCTAAGAGTCTGTTTTCCTATTTTTGCCTTGCAAGGACATCGGCTTCACTTCATTCCATTACAAGGTGATTCAGGGAGAGAAAAACTAAACACCATTGTGTAGCTTTGTGTTGCCTCAAAATCTAACTTTTGAGAAATCATGTTGAACTTGAGAAATGGTTTTGCAACAGAGAGGAGAAAAATCAGGAGGTTATGCTTCTTCTCAAAACTGGTCAATATTTTATAAGAGTTCAATAATCCCCCAAAAGATAGCTTCGTGACAAGGAATATGCAATATTCCAATGTTAAATGGGACCCTGTAGTTGAGGACTTTGTCAGAAAGGTAGCACTATAAATCTGTGCATTAACATCTTTCAGTTTATCTTTTTCAATTCTTCTCTGTCTATGTGTATAATCCACAGAATGATGACAGCCCTTTCAGAGTTTAGATAATTTCCCATAAGAGTTAGGATAAGTATGAACAAGGTCAGATATGACACGAGTCTTTTGTAAGACTGGAGTGGCACTTGGACTAAATTTAAAACTCCCTTAGTGTTTATCAGACAGCAAATCGGAGACTTCAGGGGCACCTGGCTTTGACAATGCACAGTGTACGTCCCTTGAGTTGCATTCCTGCAGACACCCATATTTGCACTAACAGGGCTGCACAGCTAGGGTAATACCTGGTCCTGATTAGAATCCAGAAATAAGGGATATAAATCCTACCTCTATTCAAGAACACACTTGTGAAAACAGATCCCAAGAGAACAGAGGTGCCTCCAGAGTGAAATTCAACGGCTACCTGTATAGGGAATATTGCCAATCACTAACACCAACGTCTCTCTGCTGAAGATGTTCCCTTTGCATGCTAGGCTGGCAGTTCTCCAACACAACATGAGCTGGAAAACTTTCCCTACATACTCTGTTGAAGCAGTCCAAGAGATTCATGTAGGATTTTACTCCAGAGCCAGACATCTGTAAGTTCAGTGCTACAACATTCAGCTTCTAAGTCCTCTAATACACACTGCTTTTTGTGCATGGTACAAATAGTCCCAGACATATCTGAGACGTGTTTGGAGGGCTCATAGGAAGATAACCTCTCCAGCAGCTTTGCATCCTAAATACCTGGTGCACAAGACCTCATAGTTACTGAAAGTTACTGAAAGTTCATAATTAAATTTAGAACTTCTTCTCATCTCTCCAAAAAAGGGCCTCATTAGTATTTTCACTGTATAGACTTCTAAAACGTCAGTCTGGAAATCAATTAGTCTAGTCAAGCTGTTGCCTTCCCCAGACTCCAGACCTAATTTTTATGTCTTCTCCCCTTAGGTATGTTATAACTCTGTGTGCTACTGGGCTGAATTGTGCTGAATACAAAAATGTTGAGGTATTTGCACATTTCATTAAGTACCTCTGAATGAAAGTATCATTAAGGTTTTATTTTTTGCATTGATTGTAGCCTTCAGAAAGATTTGCTATATTAGTAATCTCCTGAAACATACAGTTTCCCTGTCAGGGGCTGGGGAGTGGGTGGGAAGAGGCACGTGTTTTTTTGGTGCTGGGGTTTTTTCCTATTTTTGAGAATGGTAATGAACACCGCTGATATGTATGACAACACAGACAAGAGGGAAGGCTATTTTGTTCCATTCATATGGGATGCCAAATAAAGCAGAAGCAGTAATGTAATTAATTGGCCTTTATGCCATCTGTTGGAAGGTGCTCTTGATTTTCACAATGGTCACAGCAGTATCACCAGCAATGCAGCGCAAACAGTTACCCAGTTAAATGATCTGGGCAGTAATGGTTCACAAAAACCAGTTGTTTTTGTCTTTTTTTTCTTAAAGTCTGATTGCAATAGATGTGCAAGTAGCAACAAATTAGAAGACAGATTCAGCCTCTCTTAAACAGAGTGATTTTATAGGATATCAAGCAGTGGCAAGACACGGTGATCTGATGACAGTCAGATTTGGCATGCTCTGCAATGTAAATCAGAACAGTAAAATAAGCTTTAGTGGGATTGGAGTTTTTTGGTTTTTGGTTTTTTTTCCCTTTAGGGGACAAATCAAGTCTCATGACTAAGGCTTGTTGTTTGTCTGCTAAATTCAGAGCAGTACTTCTCAAGGATCCAGGACAGTGACACGTTAAGTTTAAAGACTTTTATTTCAGCTCGTTCATATACATGTGAATGAGAAAACAAAAAAGAGAAGACACTCAATACAGGAGACTAATAATGATGTATTTCAGCATATGATATTCTGAGTTGGCTTAAATATCACGCTTTTTGAGAGTGTAAATAGTGCTATTTTATTTATTTTGGCCTGCAGCACAGTGTCTGTTCTAAAGCTTGTATGCTCACCCCTCACTTTAAAGCTGAGCTTGTACTTCACTTTAAAGCTGACACAACCAGTACAAAATTAAAATGGACGGCCTGATCAACAACATTCCCCACCCACATCATGCAAATCAATGAACCAGAATGACAAGAAAAGTGTCCAACACTCCCTGAAGGCTCAATTCCGTATCTTTTAAGCTTCAATTAAAGCAGCTTTCTTCAATGCTCCATCTCAAATTCAAATGACACAGAACTCAAAATGGACTTCTGTTATACTTCAGGGAGTGGTAATTTTGAAAGAAACAAAATACGTTTTACAGAAAATTAACATAGTGCCATGTTGTTTCTCTTGTGCAACTATATTAAATATATCTGCTGGGTCCATTTAAATAAGATCCATTTAAATATGCTTTTCATGGTTAATTGCTAAATGTAAAACGTTTGCAGATTTTAGACAAAGCAAAAATTATTTGACACTTCTTTCCTATGAATCATACTTTTTTAGATTAAAAAAAGATATATCCTGGAGTGGGGAAATACTGTTATAGGTGAATGCAATAAAAATATGTGAGTTATAACAATGTTTCCCTTTGTCATAATTTAAAGTAATTATATATTACTAATAAGAGGAAATCATTGATTGTCCATAAAGAGAGGTAAAGGAAGACCAAACCAAAATGATAATTTGAGATGTATACTTGTCAGTGACAGAAGGGCCAATATTCCTGTAAATACATATTCACTGTGCTACTGATCAGAAAATCAAATTAGATATGAAAAATGATTACTTAATTTTTTATACATGTACATGTAGAGTAATTTCTCAGCAACATATTTTAATGTACTGAAGTTTAAATGGTTGAGTTGATTGTATTTTCATGGTTGCCCTCAGAAATATATTTTTGCACTCTGGTACAACTTTCACTGTTTAGGTTTAAGTGCAACATTGTAGATACATCCTTAGTGTCATTTTTTTCAGGTACCCTTCTACTCTGTTTAACCAGTATTTCACGATACATATTTCACCAATCACCACATAACATGATTTGCTTCATACATGCTTGTAAGTAAATGTAGGCACTTCTGAAAATGTCAGCCAAAGTGTGGGAGGAGGCTAATATCCATGAAGACTGTGCAAGCACATAAATTACTTTGGCCAGACAAATTACTGTCTAACTGCTGGGAATGTTCATTGCCTGTGTGTATTCAGAGTTCCAGTCTGTACTAACTTAAACTGGTGTTTTGTGATAATGTGAACATACTTTAAGACACTCAGAATTTTTTTTAAAGTTCACTGTTGGTTTATGTTTTTAAACATCTTGTGAACTTGAGATAAGGATAGTTGTTAGAACTTCGGTCTCTGGAAGTGGAGAGAAGCTTATTCTGTGCTCACATATGCAGATCTATCTACAAGGCAGAATGACCAGAATGTCTAGAGCTCAGATTATCAAACATTTTTCTTGTAGAGGTCCAGGCACAGTTACAATTGTGCCAGAATTCAATTATTTGGGATGAAGTTTCCCATCATGAGTTTCTGCCTCAAGCTGACCATAATTTAGCTTTTTCAAGAAGAGCTAGGGTAAAGAATTATTAACTACACACACACACACGCACTACCTATTTGTAACTATCTTTTGAGAATCTATGCATGTCTGTTATTCTGACAGTAAGGCAACTTTTGCTGACATGAAGGAATTCCTCTTAAATTTGGCTGATTGACTTCTGAAAATCTGTATGTGTGCATGCATATATACACACACACACACGCATATTTCATAGAATCATAGAATGGTTTGAGTTGGAAGGGACCTCAAAGATCATATAGTTTCAATCTCCCTTCCTTCTAGTGGAAGGACAGAGATACCTTCCACTAGAACAGGTGGCTCAGAGCTCCATCCAACTCAGCCTTGAACATTTCTGGGGATGGGGCATCAACAGCTTCTCTTGGTAACCTGTTTCAGTGACTCACCACTCTCACAGTGAAGAATATTTTCCTAATATCTAATCTTGCAGCTTGAAGCAATTCCCCTTTGTCCTATCACTACATACTCTTGAATAAATAGTCTCCCTCCATCTTTCTTGTAGACTCCCTTCTGGTACTGGAAGGCCACAATTTGGTCACTCTGCAGCCTTTTCTTTTCCAGGCTGAACAAACTAATTTCTGTTAGCCTTTCCTGCTAGGAGAGGTGCTCCATTCCTCTAATTAACTTACTGGCCCTCTTCTGGACTCGCTCCAACAGGTTCGTGTCCTTGCTGTGCTGGGGATCCCAGAGCTGGATGCAGTAGTCCAGGTGGGGTCTCACCAGAGCAGACTAGAGAGGCAAAATCACCTCCCTAGACCTGCTGGCCATGCCTTTGATATTTACTCAGTAGAGGCTGGCTGGTCTTAACAACATAAACCTAAAGCATTTCCCCACCATGGGTCATACAGACTACAGATATGGATTGATAAGAGGCCTCCAGAAGTCTTTCTTTACTCCTCTCTAATAAGGAGTCAGTCTTTCAATACATGATATTTACTTAAGCTGCACTTGAACATGCAGTGAAAGAGGTTCTGTCATTTGCCTAGGTAGCTTGGTTTATTTCTGAAAGACTTATTCTAACATCTAACTGTAATCTTTTCTTTGAAAGAAGTAGTTTGCACTTCAGCTTGGCCACAGGGGACATTGTACCTGACTGAAGACAGCTGACTTGTGCCCACCCCCTGTCTGTCCAAATCTTTGAATTTCCCCCATTAGAGTTGTTTGCTAAAGCAGATATTCATATTTCTTTCCTCTAGGTTGTCCAAAACTGAATACCAATTATAACAGAACCATTTCATACCTGACTTAAAACATGCTCTGTGCTTTACCTCCATCTAAGTCACAGCACAGCAGCGATCAGGACTTTTTCCTGCTAATCTTTCCCTGGCTACTAATGCTGAGAAAAGAAAATCAGTCTAAGACGTGAAATCAGACTGTGGTTTCATTAACTTGCTAAAGGGGAGCATAAGCCAATAATGCTGCTCAGGTAAGTGGCCACCTCTTCTCTCTCAGCTTTTCACAGTGGCACACTCTTACTTGTATCACTAGAAGTTTACCTAACTGGAGAACTTACCTATATTCAAAGTAACACTACCTGTACGTTTTTTCCACATCTAGTTTTAATCAGTACCTGATCCCTGGCAAGGCAGCTGCACAAACTGCTCTCAGAGATATTTATTACTATGACAGCACTTCTGGCTGATGCTGAGGAAGTCACTCCAGTAGGACTTCTTCCCTCTGATGAGTAACTGAGCACTCTCCTTTTCTGAGTATCCTAACAGATGTCCAGGTTGTGATATTTTTTTTTTTAATTTAAAGAAGCGCTCAGAGATGTGAATAAATATACTCAGAAACTGTTGAAAAAGTGTGTCCTAGATGTCTTCAGCTGGATGATCAATCCAGTGAGAGTAGCCATCCAGTTCGTAGGTGTTAACATGTGCAGTGAAGGGTGAAGGCAGCTGTTGAAACATGCAGTGAATGAGAGACAATCCTGCAAAAAAAAAAAAGTGGTTTTATGTAATTACAGAAAATAATAATGCTCAGCCACAAAAGGTGAAAATAACAGACACAACCTTTATCTTGTTTGTTTTTTGCAGGTTGTTTCAGGGTTTTTTTGGAGGGGAGTGATGTTTTTTTCCTTTTAACTTAAGGCTGTTATTCTTGTGGAATTAGTATTTTGTTCACATTTTTGATTCTGTGATAGGAAAACTACTTGCAGGAAAGTAATTAATATTTATGTAATTTAGCATAATTTTAACAAAGAGGTGATGTATAGGAACATTCATAAACAGAGGTGTTTGTTATTAACTGACATCACATTTGGAGGGACAGATCACCTATTGGTGAGAGAAACTAACTAGTGCTCCTTTGGTATCCTGTATATGGCAAATATAGGTATTAAATTCCTTTTTCTCTTCTCTGCTTTTAATCACTATAGGATTCCATGTCTTTCCATACAATCAAGGAACTTGGGAAAGTGTCTTCCAAGAACAGAATTTTGGAGCTGAAAGTAATTGTGGGCAATAGAAAACTGTGATCTGTTCCCATTAAATCTGCATATCCCAGCTAAAAGAGGTGGATACTCTTCTTCATTGGTATGACTGATAGCACTTGATACAGTAGGGAATAGTTTTAATACGTAGGAAGATTGGGATCTTATTTCCTTCAACATCCAGCAGTAGAATTTCTGATGTTTGTAATGAAAGGGTTGTCTGCTGCACAGATTTGGTGCTACAGAAAACATAGGAATTATACAACTAAATCAAATGCCTAAATTACTTGTATGTAATCTCTAAAAGTCATCAATCCCCATCAATTGGAATGGATTGGCTATCTCGCCTCTAATGCTCCCACAAAATGACATAGGACTATGTGAAGGGCCAGATGCAGTAAACTCTAATACAGAGAGCAGCAGCTTGTCCCTTGGCCATGTGTTAACTCTTTCTATCTGTTATGTAGCATGTTTTACTGCATTGCCTCTAAAAAGGGAGAGGTGATGACTACTGCTTACTAAGTACTTTGTTTGGAAAATGCAGTGTATCAGTTTAAAGAAAGTTTAACTTCCTTCCACAGCATACAAAGTGTTAGATGAGTCTAATCTTCACTTATTAAGTAGGATAGGTTCTGGTGGAAACACACTAACCTAGTAGGCTGATCTGGGATCACAGTGACAGTGGTTTTTTACATACTCTTATCATTCCAGAGCTAAATAAACTCATACTCTGAAGGAATGTTAGAAAATTAACAAATTAACTTATTCCTACTTTGAGTCTCAGAAACAGCTAGAATGAAGACTGTCAGCTTTGAATATTTCATTAGGATTTAAATGTGTGGAAAAATAAGTCTATGTACCTTTAATAAATGAAGTGAGATTAGATTATTGGATTTCTCAAACAAGTCTTTGGGATAGATTGCTTTTCAGGGTAGATATTAATGACCATGAGCATAAAACCTGTAGAAAATCTGGAAAACTATGAATCAGCTGTGCTGAGCAGCAGTGTGCATTGTTCCTGGTGGGAAAACATGACATAGCTATGCTACTCCCAGTACTCAAATTTAGATTGGCAGTACTGTAGAGACATGCACAAACCGGCTCTCGTTCTCCCGCCTTTGCTGCTGTCGAATTACTTACCCCAGTCTAGCCAGCAACGTGGCGTACTAAGGAATGGCTCTCTAGAGGAGCAATACACATCAAGCGGGCTAAAACGCACTTTGGAAAGCCCCATCTCCACTGCAGGCATATTTATACTATTTAATGTAGCACACAGGTCCCTAACTTAAGCTTGGACAGGTAATTTGGAGTTTGAAAGAACGCGGCCATGTAAAGGAATCATCTGATAGGCTTTTCTCTGGCTTGTCCCTCTGGGTGTTTTTCTGGATTTGTGTCTCTTGCACGGAGATTCTGGCACATCAGTTTGCTCTCTCCCTGGTCCCATCCCTGCATTCGTGTTAACAGAGACGGCTGAGAGTAGGAACCAAAGCAGATCAGGAAAACACCATCCAAACTTCACACAGTTTTGGAGAGTTTTTCTGTATACTTCAACCCGGACTTTCATTGGTCTCATTTACAATCGCATTAGCACAACTGTGCCACAAGAGCAGGACCAAGTATCTGGAAATGTCTTTAACCGGCTTTGCCACTGGAGAAAACGTGCCACGGGATGGCTTGCCCATTGAGGTATTCTGCTTCGGTTAATTAGCTCTGCTGAAAGGCTCAGCTAATTAGCGTGGGTGTAGGGTTGCTCTGACACAGTTACTCCGCTTGCAAGACCTGAGCTAATCCCGCCGTACGGCGGTGGAGCACAATGCCCTGTGAGTAGGGAGTAGGAGTAGGGAGGCGAGAGGGAAGCAGGAGTCAAGACATGCACCCACATGCCTTGGGGACCTCAGCCGCGGCCTCGCCCGCGGTCAGACTTGCCCGCCTCCCTTCAGGGGAAGCGAGCGGGCGGGCTGTGCTGTGAACTGCTGGCTGTGACGACACTTGTCATCTCTCTACGTTGCCCCGTTACTGATCCCGACGATGGCACGGGCGGACAACCCGTTCCTCCTTCCCCCCCAGGGTCCGTCAGCCGGCGGACGCAGGCTGTGCTAACAGCCTCTGGAGCCAGGCACTACAACTCCTCGTGCTGCGCTGCCAGCGAGCACCGCCCGGGAGCGGCTGTGCACAGGGACCGGGGCCGCCACGGCCGTGCGCGGACAGGTGGCCGCGGGGCAGTCCCCAGGGTGCCCGCGGTGCGGGAAGGGGGTGAGGGAACAACCCCCAGCCCTGCCGTCCGGGGTGACCCCGCTCCTGCTCCCCCTGACGGAAGCGGCGGAAAGTGCCGGAGGGATCCGAGTGAAGCCGAAACGGGGAGTAGCGGAGGT
>WEIV01031096.1:3292-21535 GCA_013390005.1 Calyptomena viridis
TTATAACGGGCCATTCTAACTTTAAGTATCTAACCAGGGTGATAAACCTTTAAATTAAGTTGACTATATCAGGGAACTGTACACAGGTGAGAAAGTATAAGTTACAGCAAATATAGAACACATATGTTTATAGAGAAAAAGGAGAAAGAGACAGATTTTTGAAGAGGGTTTAGTTCATTCTGTATTTTATGACTCTTTCAGAAAAATTCAAACATTCAGTTAAAGATTTGCTCGGTAAGGCACTTGATTTTAACAAAAATGCTTAACAACAGAATGACAAGCAAACAGTTGCTCCAAAGCCACCAAATAAGATTATTATAATAATATTGCATTATAATCTTATTCCAAGATTAGCATTTTATTAATAGGATTGGGTTAATGAATAAGACAAAAAAGAGGAAATGAATGCATGCCTTAAGGGAATATGAGGAGGTATTAGTTTTTGTATATTTTTGTAGAAAACAAAACTAGAATTTGTTTTATCAATGAAAAATTCCATAGATTTGAAAATTACCCAAAAATTCCAGCATTATAAGCAGTAGGCTTTGATTCTAACCACAGTCTGGAGTGCTTCATGGGAAAAAAATTATCTCTTTTCCCCCTTAACACTGATGCCCAATATAGGAAAACTTACCCTGACCTAGCTGATTATAGCTGTTCTGCAGTCATTATCTGTAGTTACATTCCTGAGCAAAATATTATGGAGTTAAGCAAAGATCAGCTACTAACAAATATGAGTCAAGTTAATATTGTTGATCCAATAAATAGTTCTAAAGAAATCGTGGGAAATGTCATTGGTGACTTATATCTATATGAACAGAACAGGTTGCTCAGGGAGGTGGTACATGCCCCATCCCTGGAAACATTTAAGGTCAGGTTGGACCAGGCTCTGAGCAACCTGATCTAGCTGAAGATGTCCCTGTTCATTGCAGAGGTTTGGAATTGATGGCCTTTCAAGGTCCCTTCCAAATCAAACTGTTCTATGTCTTCTATAGACAGGCAGATGTTCTATTGTTTTCTGTATTTCTCGTAAAACATTTCAATCCATAAGAATCACAGTATATTACGATCTGACCTCTAAGAGGTGTTCCAATGGAATGTGCTAAAGTAGCCTTTCCTAAAAAATACTCATTTAATAAAAGCAATGAGAAACTTAATTTCTATGACTGTCTGCCTGTAATCCTGCAACAACTTGCTATCTTTCCAGCTGTAGTCAGAATCCATATGCAGCTACAAGAGAAAATGCTCAGATGTAATGGATTTAAGCATTAACTATACAATGCTACTGTCCCTCACTATATCTGACCAAATCACCACCACCCATATAGCTCAAAGCTTGACCCTATTCTACCCAATGGGTGGAATTGAAGCAGAACCAGAGTAAAGTATGGAGTAAAGTATGGTGTGCTCTCTGGCAAGAAAATACTGTGATGCAATCTGGAGGTTAACTCACTGACTAGCATTTCATGAACATAGTTAGAAGAAACTGGTTTATCTTGACAAGCAAGCCTTTAGTATTTCATACATTTATACCATCTACTTTGGCATATAGAAGTATAAGCAGGAAGGAAATCTTCCAGACTTGGCAATTTCCATCTGGCCCAGAGCATAACTCCTTGTTCTTGACACTGTATATTGCTTGCCTAAAGCTATCAGATTAGATTCATGGTCTCCATCCTTATCTTCAAGTCCCACAATATCCCAGAAGTACCATTCAAACACCAGGTATTCAGTATTCTTAACATAATATATATAAAATTTATGTGTGCTTCTAAACTGAATTCAAGACAAACCTCTGTTCACAGTCTGATTATGAGACAAAGGTGGTGAATTTAACCAACACATTTAGTGATGTCTTTGTACACAGACAGGTATTCTGCTGAACACTGTAAAGCCCATGTAAAACAATTGACTCTTACCAGCAGACTATCTTCACAAACACTTGAAAACAATATGATCCCTTAAGATTTCCTTACAAACATAATAGCAGGGCATCTTGTTGTATTCCCGTGCTTTCCTCTTGCAAACATTATTTTGTAATTCTTGAAAGAAACACAGAAAACAAACCCAAGATGGGAATTTGACTACTGTTGATGGTAGAACACATTTAGAAACATGAAAATAGAAGAAAATCTGTAGTACAATAGTTGATATACCAACTATTAAAGGAAGCATGGAATAATTAATGAGAAAGCAAAGAGCTTCCATCATGGAAAAGGACAATAATGACTACATCTGTCCTACAGAAAGGATATTGTTAACTATGCCACTCAAGAATAAATTTCCTGATTTTGTTTTGTTTGCTTGCTTGTTTTCATATGAAGTGTTATTTATAGGAAGTCACACATTCTGTACTGTTTCATAAAAATTTCCTGCAATGCAACACTTTCAAGCTTGGCTTGCACTATGTAGAATGGAAGTTCTACAGTATTTCTTAATCAAAACTTGTATAGGTCTAATACAGATATTTTTTCTCAGAAAAAGGGCTGTCTACCACTCAGCACCTACAGTGTCCTGTTGAGAAAGTGATTAAAAATTGAAGTATAAATCAAAGTCTCTGAAATGTAAAAGCAACCATGAATAGTAATAATGAAATGTATATGACATCTGGGATTCTAGAATCTCCTCGCATAGGTGAAAGATTAACTGTATTCCTTCTACAATTAACAGAGGGAAGCACTGCTTTTGCAGTTTAGGAAAATAAGTAATCTCTCTGGAGTTCATTGGAGCCATCCATTCAGTTGGCACATGAGGTGTCAACACCCAGCATCCTTATTACTAAGGTTCAAGAACTTACATTTCAGTGAGGCAATAGCAAAGTTAGGCAGTTAATTTAGGATTAACTTGATTTTTATCAGCTGGTAGAGAACTAGTAGTTTGCACTGGCAGAAGCTCATTTGACCACATGGTTAGATAAACCGTATGATCCCTTTCTGTCATTTGCATAGGTCTTTATGTCTTAAGTGTATGTACACTATTTTAGAAACCTGAACTAAAATCTGACAGAAATTATGGTTATGAAAAAGATAGCAGCAGCTACAATTTATTATTATAGCATCATACTTCGGATGAATATAGGTGTAAATCCACTCTTCACTGACATTCACCATTATCCATGTCACTATCTTGGACACAGTAGCTGTGTCCAAGAAAAACTCTTACTATCTATAGCCCAATTTTATGTCTCAGGATAAAAGATACAAGAAAAGAGAGAAGGAATTTAAACAAGGAGTTATCAAACTCTTTATATCAATGCATTTCTCACAGTTTACAGTGGAACTTTAGCATCAAACTTCAAATTGAAAACACTTTAAAGGACATGTACATTCAACCAACATGCTTAAAGTGATTTTTCACTAACTTCAGCTGGAAAACTATGTTCTAAGCTACTATGATATTTCAAATGAGAAGCAAGTGATAGCAAATTCATGCGTACAACTAGATGGCTATATATAAAACATGAATTAGTGTTGCACTGAAGACCTTCTCTAAAATTAAACCAGCAATAGTCCTTCTCTGGTTGTACTTCTGTCACCCTGAACGGATTTCTATTTTGGAGATGGGCAGCTATGCTTTCTCCAAGAGCTGTATTTTGAACATCTCGTGTGGTCAAGTGCCACAAGGCCATAAATACCTCATAACCGTGGAGATTAAACATGGTGTGGGCCAGAAGCACTTCACAAACTGGAAACGACTGCCCATTCACAGGGATCCTGGCATTCAAACTTGTCATGGTTTGACTCTGGCTAAAAGCCGAGAGCCCACACATAGATCTAAAATTTCTCAGAGAAGGGAAAAAAAAACCTCCGACTTTTGTGATAAGGATTACAAGCAACTGTTTATTAACTACTTCACACAAGCAAAACAGGCTCTAACTTAGAATGTTAAGAGTTTACTACTACAACTACTACTAAAATCAGAGCTTAAGAGTTTAAGGGTGAGCAGTTTGATAGTTGTTACAGACACCTTTCTCCCCCCCCACCCCTCCCTTTTAAGATCCTTCACCTTCCCCCAACAGCTCGGGAAGGCAGGTGTGTGTGTGGGGGGGTTACAATCAGAGATTTTCTTTGCTGCTGTTCAGAAGAGTGAGAGAGTCCCACCCCAGCTTTCCTCGTGGGGTCTTCTCCACGGAAACAGTCTGTTGCAAACTGCTTCTTAGTGGATTTGTTACTAACAACAGTTTTCCTGGTACTGTCGTCATGTAAATCACTTTACCATAGGTGCAGTCATTTCAGGTGCCGGCTGCTCAGCTGCTTTCAGTGCTTCATGTGCTTCTCACGGCCATCAATTGTCCCAAGAAATGCTGCTCTGCCTCCAGCATCTCTTCTTCTCACGGCCCACGGGGTTCCACCAGGCCCCTCTGCTCCAAACACAGGATCACAGCCTCTCTTTTCCGGCATGTCTCTGTTCCAGCGTGGAAAAATCTCCCAGTCTTTCCACGGGTTCACAGGCTGAAGAATCTTCGCCCCTATGGTTCCTCACAGATTGCTGGGGCCCTATTCCAGTGTTTAAGGCATCTTCTCTTTCTCCTCTCTCTGACCTTGGTGCTAATCAAGCTCCTCACCCTCCTGTCTCTTAAGCGGCCATGATGTTCTGCGCAGACTTTCTTTCTCTACTCCTTCTTAAATATGTTATCACAGAGGCGTTGTTGCCTGACCTTGGCTAGCTTAGAGCAGAGAAAAACTCTAGCAGCTTCTTAAAGAAGCCTCTCTCCTAGCCCCCCCAGCTAATAAAAAACTCTGGTTACTTAAAACCACAACAAAACTATAGGACGAGGACAGTGTAGGCAAGTATGGATGGAGCAAAACAGACGTGCCAACCCAAATAACCCCTGCTTACTCCCTTCTCACAGCCAGGCAATACAGTGTCTGTATCTGCTGCCCTGCCAGCCCATGTGGCACAGTTTAAAAGATATAATCACAAGTTTTTGTGTTGTTTAAAAGCTTCAGCTTCATCACTGTTTTTCTCTTTTTTTCTCCCCTTTATTTCATGCTTAAAGATCTATAGAGTATTCAGACATACTGCCTTGTACCTTGATAGTGATCTACCTCAAGGTGTGATCAAAAATATTTTTATTCTGAGGGTCACAAAAACATAACAATGATTAGGAGATTAAATCCCAATATGGTAAAAGAAAATCTTTTACTGTCAAAGGTAAAAGGTATGGAATTGTAATGCATTTTTTGTCATCCTGATGCTTTCCCCCTGTAAAATAATTATAGCTCCTGTTCACTTATTCATATATTTAAAAAAATTCACTGGTTTATTTATTGTCTTTGAATTTATTTGCATGCACTGTGCCCTCTTATCAACTCAAATGCTAATAAAGATTCTGTGTACCATTTGCAATAATAATCATATTTTCATTCTTCCATATTTATTGGTAAGCCTGCTTTGTCTACTAGATTATACATACAATTCTCCTCTAGGTTCACTAGTAAGAAACTATGGTATGACAAAAATAATGTTTATGAAAATGTAATTTGCACCCTTGTGTTAGGGAAAGTCAGTCACACTAAGTAATACGCATTTTAGGGGACTTATTAAATACCAGAAATGTTATTCATGACTGAGAACTCCCAACTGATGTTCTGCGAAAGATTGTTTTGTATCATTTGCAGAATGCTGATGCCTAGGACTTGGATCTCATTTCTGCTATATCTAACATTTAAATTACAGTGAATGAAGAAAGGAAGTGATGAAAGTAATGGGACCAGGTGATTACCAATTCATTATGTAAGAGAAGAAGCTTGACTGTGATCTTTTAAAATAGCTTTTCCATTAAAAAGTAGTATGCATGTAAGTGCTTTATCTGCTACTTGCAGTGAAATTGGCAGAATATTTTCAGTATTTAACTGCAATACTCCCTTCCTTGAAGGAGTGTTCCTCTCCAGTTCAGTTAGACTTACCAATTCTGCTTGTTAACAAGAATTCTGCTTGTTAAGGCAGTGATAAACTGTTTATACAGGCAGCAAAAATATGAAATTGAGCTGGAAATTCTTCTTCCTTTATAATAATTATATATCTCTGTGAAATAACAGAGTATTGGAAGGTGCTGCCCTGTCTGACCTTGAACTGTTAATTAGTGCTAGGAGACTTCTTACCAGGTTTCATCATTCTCTGGCCTGAGGGAATATATCTCCTTTACTGTAACTCTTACAGAAAACATAGATAAGGCTTTGGCTATTTAGGCTCTGCATATGGTGGGTGTGATGGCTGGAAATCTCAGTTGAATTTAGAAATACAGACTCATAAAGATTTCATATAGACAACATCTTGCTAAAACTGGAATTATTGAAACAGTGCTTCTAAATAGGAAAGAAATAATTATTCTTTACCTAGAGTATTTTCTGGGTTGAGAAAAGTTTGAAGAGAGTATTTTCAAATATATAGAAGCAACCCTTGTTCTAAAAGAATGGTTGCTCTTCTTATTTTCTCAAAATGAACAAAGAAAACAGAAGAATGAAAAAAACAGGAAGCTAAAAGATCACCAACAGAGTAAGAGTTGCTGCTAAAAGGGTGTTTGAAGTAGTCTAAATATATGACCCATGTGTTATTTTGAAACTTATAATATGCCTACTTCCACCCACATGCAAAGGCATATGCAATGTGTGTGTGCTTGTTTTTGGAATCACCAGTGCTCAAAATTTTCAGGCTTCCTTTGAGAAATTCAGCCATTTATACTTACTACAACAAGCAAGATGTGACCATTGGTCTTGATGGAAATGGCAGAAAATTTCCCACCTCTGTGATTGGCTTCTCATACACTTAAGAAGTTCTTATTTCCCTTCTTTCCTACCCTAACATATGCCCTTCACATCTCACACCAAGTAGGATTTCCATCTGCTCATTTATTGCCATCCTTTAAGTTACCTGGTTTATTGAGTTTGCATGGCAAGGTTTTGTTAGTGGAGGAGTTACAGGAATGGCTTCTGTGAGAAGCTGCCAGAAGTTTCCCCCATGTTCAACAAAGCCAAGGCCAGCCAGCTCCAAGATGGACATGGTGTTGAGCCTGGAGAAAAGGAGGGGTTGAGGGAAGGTGTTTTAAGGTTTGGTTTTTATTTTCTCATTATCCTACTCCAATTTTGATTGCTAATAAAATAGTTTCCCCATGTCCAGTCTGTTTTGCTCATGATAATATTTGGCAAGTGATCTTTTCCTGTCCTTATCTTGACCCCCAAGCCTTTTGTTATATGTTCTCTCCCCTGCCCAGCTGAGGAGGGAAATGATAGAACGGCTTTGGTGAGCACCTAGTCTCCAGTCAGAGTCAAAGCACCACACCTTGTCATATTCCAACACCATCTTGCTATGTATCATTCCAATGGTATATCAATGTCCTTTCACCATAAAACTGGTGAAAGTATAGGTAGCAAGAAAATTGAGCTAACAGGAAGGTATCAGATGATATACAGCAAAACATAGATGATGTATCTTCTAAGTACTCAAGTAATACCAGCTGTGACTCCCTTCTACCCACTTCTTAGCAGAATAAGGTTAGTCAGTCCACAAGAACCTGTTAATGATTCCCAATTCCCACTCTGTGCAGCTCACTTAGGAATTCACACAGCTTGCAGCATGCAAAGCATCATACGCCCTGAGGTAGAATAGGAGGATGGTTAATTCCACACGAATTAGACAGAAGTTTTGGAATTCATTTAAATGTCTACCATTCATGAAACATAGATATTTTGAAAACCTAACAGATAACTTCAAAAACAAACCAAAACTTTCCCCCCCAAAAAAGGAAAAGAAAAAAAAAAAAAAAAGAAAAAAAGCCCGAGAATTTTAAATCAAAGAAATTTGTTCTGCAAAGGGTGAAAACCTTGATTCAGTCTCCAGGCATGTCTGAGGGAATACAACAGTCTTGAGGTGTTACCATGAAAAAAGAACAGAAGAAAGCAAGAGAAGGTTGGGGTTTTGTAATTTATGAACAATACCTAGCCCCAGAGGCCTTGATTGAGCCTAAATTCCACATAAGCCTTGGTACCTCTTTGCTGATTCTAGGCTTTCAAAGGCAGACAGCCAATAGGAAATACCAGGCTCAGAGATTTAAGTGGAATTTAGGCTGGGGAAAATTGGTTCAAGTGTGATTTTCGTATGTTTATTTTTCCTTGTTATTGAGATAACTTTAAAAATATAACTTCTTGGACTCTAGAATCGTATTTCTTAAATTTTCTCCATGGCCAACTCAAAAATATTTTAAATCCTTTCCATTTGTAATAAAAGTCAGGCAACACTAGTGATTAATAATGACAAAGCCATGTAATTTGAGTGTGTTTTGAAAACATACCTTCGAGTAACATGAAAGAAGAAGCTAAATTGTTTTTTATTTAGCTTCTAATAATATTTCAATGTGTAAGAGAAGTTCCAAGGAGATTTTTAAGAATTTACAACTAGACCGATGAAAAAACCTGGTCAACAATAAATAATTAATAGCCGTTTGCAATGTACACAGCTACAAGATGTCTTGGCTCTGAGAGTCTACTGAATGCCCAGTTTCAGTTTGTCCTGTATACTGTAGTTTTGAACATTTAAAAAAATGTTCCCCTCCTGTACCATATTAATTACAGTACCATGCCAATTTAATGGAATGTACAGCTGTGAAGAATATGTTGATGACATTTTGAAAGCAAATTTAGTGAAGGCAAATAATAAAAAACTTTGAGAATGATTTTTGATGTCACTTAATTGTTCAGAAAGTGGTGAAAAAAAATTTAACTTCATACAACTTTGTTTCTTTAAAACAAGTATTGTAAAACAAGTATTCTGTAAAACAACAAATAAGCTAATAACAATTTGAAATACGTCAAATTATTCAGACTCCAAATAGTCTTCTCTTTTTTAAACAATTGAAAATTTTGGGTTTGATCCAAAATCATTTTTTGTCATGGATCTGCAACAAAATAATCATTATTCACCCTGCCCTGTTCTGAAGAAGAAGAGGTAACAGGGCCAGTTGACTAAAATTCTGTGTTCGAAAGATACTGTTTAAAAGTGGTAAAGTATGATTCATCTAGCAATATAGTTAAAATGTAATGGTCCAGATGAGACTAGTACTTGATCTTGGAGCAGTCTGTAAGCACTAAGAAATGCCTGAGGACTGAAATTCCAAAGGTCAAATTAAAAGCTTTTAGACTATGCTCTCAGTTACAAAAGTGTCTTTGAGAGGAGAATGATGCAGAAGGAAGAACAATAAAGGCGGCATTTCTCTGAAACCTCAGACGGTGTGCTTAACAATAGATGATCCTCCAAGGATTTTAATCTTTCATTTCAGGATATCACAACAGTAGAGTAAGAATTAAAATGTGTGAAATGGTTCACCCAGAACTGGAACTATTTCATAAACCAAAAGGGATACTTTCATGTTAGTAATTGTCTGTCTATTGTAATTATCCATGTTTAAATAGTTGGACAAGTATTTACAAAAAGCTATGAAGATACTCAGGATTGGAAAGCTGCTATAACACTCTTTTCCAAGGCAGTCATAGTGGGGTGTATGTCCACAGCATATCTGGGTAAAACTTGCTTGGCTGATGTGTCACCACATGCCACAAAGAGAAAACACAGATGCTGAAGCCCCAGAATGGGTTATTGACTCTCCTAGGATAGATTTGGTCATGACTTAGTAGGAGCATACACTAATTCCAGTTAAAAAAAATATAAACTCTTTTTCAATTTTTATNCTCCAAACACAGGATCACAGCCTCTCTTTTCCGGCATGTCTCTGTTCCAGCGTGGAAAAATCTCCCAGTCTTTCCACGGGTTCACAGGCTGAAGAATCTTCGCCCCTATGATTCCTCACAGATTGCTGGGGCCCTATTCCAGTGTTTAAGGCATCTTCTCTTTCTCCTTTCTCTGACCTTGGTGTTAATCAAACTCCGCACCCTCCTGTCTCTTAAGCGGCCATGATGTTCTGCGCAGACTTTCTTTCTCTACTCCTTCTTAAATATGTTATCACAGAGGCGTTGTTGCCTGACCTTGGCTAGCTTAGAGCAGAGAAAAACTCTAGCAGCTTCTTAAAGAAGCCTCTCTCCTAGCCCCCCCAGCTAATAAAAAACTCTGGTTACTTAAAACCACAACAAAGAGAAAACACAGATGCTGAAGCCCCAGAATGGGTTATTGACTCTCCTAGGATAGATTTGGTCATGACTTAGTAGGAGCATACACTAATTCCAGTTAAACAAAATATAAACTCTTTTTCGATTTTTTTTTTTGGATAAAAAGAACCCTAAATACTGATGAATGAATCACATGAAGGAGGCCACATGAACCCCTGAAGCAAAGTTACTCAGAGTGACTGGAAGATTTCAGCCTTGTGAGATTGAAAATATCTGTTTCACTGCTGTGCGAATTTCAATATGGATGAAATAAAGTCCATGACTCTGGGCTTTAAACCAGACTATTTTTAATCCATTGTATGGGCATCATCCTGCATTTTGCTTAGTTTAGAAAAACTTGCTTGGCCATTCACTTTTCCACAGTGGATTTCATAGTCTTTAGTATACAATATAATGAGGTAGGTGAACAGGAAGGTGGGTAACAAAACTATGCCAAGACAACATATTTTAGGATAGGATTTACTATACATGAATGAATGCTGTCTTCTCAGCATTCTTACTGATATTTCTTTGCAAACGACCCACAATCAGTCTCAAATGGATGCTTGAAGTATTACTACATTGTGGGTTGAAGGATTATACCTCCAACAGGAATCCAGAAGAGGTGCTTATCTAATGCATTCTATCGTTAAAATAGAATGATACAGACGGAAGAACAATGAAAGAGGCTGTTTGGTCACCAGTGAGCCACTCAGAGCACTTCAAAAGGAGACTGAAGCTGTAAGACAAGCATTAGTCAAGTGTTCTGTAACAGCAAATAAGCCTTGATGTTTGGTGTAACACACAGAGATGAAAAATCCCTGTGTTAAAAACAGAATTATCTTTATTTCTTTTAGATATGAGAAAATTTTGCAGCTACAGACAGGAGTCTCCCTGGGTTGTGAGGCAGCATCACATGAACCTCGGCTTATTTACATAAAGAATTCATCAAATATTTGCCATTTTTTCTTCAATTTGCCATCGAGGGCTATGAATTGCTCCCTGTTTTCTGGAGAGTTTGTCAATAAATCAATTACTGGAATATGGTCACATTTCAGTGTGGCTTCAAATGCTCATTTTTAATGTGAAATAGTAAACTTGCTGATGAGTAATTTTTTCTTCTAAAGAGGTTTGACTATTTAGCCTCCCCATTCTCTTTGATTGATGCATATTCCTTTTATTGGCTACCATGACAATGAAGAAATTCATGATGGGATGTGAAAAAAATTTCTGCTGCCTCGGGCGTATAACTTTTCTCTAAGTTTTCTTTGAAGTACCTGAAGCAGCAGGAGTCTGCTGAAATACTTAAGCCAGTTGTAGAAGTATTGTATTAATAAGTAAGATTTTATTGATTTCTGGGGAACATCTGCTAAATTTATGTGGAATTCTCCTTTTCCTAGAGTATTTTTAAACCGTCTGTGTTGATCACCCCATTATTGTATGAGGTTCCAAAAGGCTGAGTGACAGTTCCTTCACTTGAGTCGCAACAATCCCCTGCAGTGCTGGGGGCAGATCGTCTGGAAAAAGGCCTGGTAGAAAAGGACCTGGAACTGTTGGTTGACAGCAGTTGAACATGAGCCAGCAGTGTGCCCAGATGACCAAGAAGGCCAATGACATCTTGGTCTGTATCAGCAATAGTGTGGCCAGCAGGACCAGGGTAGTGCCCTGTACTTGGCATTGATGAGGCCCCACCTTGAATCCTGTGTTCAGTTTTGGGCCCCTGACAACAAGACAGACATGGAGGTGCTTGAATGTATCCAGAGAAGGATAACAGAGCTGATGAAGGGTCTGGAGCACAGGTGTGGTGAGGAGCGCCCGAGGAGTGGCTGAGGGAACTGTGGCTATTTAGTCTGTTTAGTCTGAAGAAAAGAAGGCTCAGAGGGACCTTATCACTCTCTACAACTACCTGTAATGAGATTGTAATGAACTGGGATCTTGGTCTCTTCTCCCAAGTAACAAGTGGCAGTACAAGAGGAAATGACACCAAGTTGCACCAGGGGAGGTTTAGATTGGATATTAGGAAAAATATTCTTCATGGCAAGGGTTGTCAAGCATTGGAACAGGCTTGAGTCATCATCCCTGGCGGGATTTAAAAGACGCTTAGGGACACGGTTTAGTGGTGGACTTGGCAGAGCTGGGTTAATGGTTGGACTGGATGATCTTAAAGGTCTTTTCCCGGAAATGATTCTATGACTCTATGATTCTGTGGTTCTAGAAATGTCACTTAGGGACACAGTTTACTAGTATAATCTCTAACTTTAGACTAATGGATGGACTCGATGATCATGAGTCTTTTCCACCCTAAATTAATCTATGATCTATGATAATTTCCCATAAACTTTAACAGAGGCAGTTTGAAGATAACCTGCTATTGTTGTGTGTCTTGGTGAAAAATAGTGCTGAGCAGAGCTGAGAGGATTCTTCCTGTTCTGGATGACCTCCGTTTTAAGAGGCTGATCTCTTGACTCCAGATCCAGCTTTTCTTTGAGCAGAACATTATTTTGTGTGTGATGTGCTGTAAGCATTGTAGAAACTTGAGACAACCTATTGTATTGTAGTGCAGAAGCTTCCTCTCTTCCAGACTATACAGTGTTAAGTCTTATATCTTTAATGATGAAATACATCAATGTCTTCTCTCGTCAAGTCAGTGTAAAATGAATTCTGGGAACTTTCAAATATCTACTGAAGCAAATAAAAAACAGGTAACAACTTGTTAAAGGGAAGTAACAACTTTCAATTTTTGCCATTCTGGCACTGCATATCAGGTCATTTAAGATTTTTTTTTTAGAATCATAGAATCATAGAATGGTTGGAAGGGACCTTAAAATCATCTAGTTCCAAACAACCTGCCCTGGGTAGGGACAACCTTCTACTTGATCAGGTTGCTTAATGCCCCATCCAACCTACCTTGAATACTTCCAGGGATGAGGCATCCACAACATCTCTAGGTAACCTATTCTAATGCCTCACCATCCTCACAGAAAAAACCCACAAAGGACCCATCAGGTCCCATGGCCTTTTGCACCTTCCTTAGATGTTTTCAAATCTGATCTTCTACAGAGCGTGGTCCTTCCTTCTCCCTGTATCTGTGACTCAGGTGGTGTCACTGGAGCACTTGATGGTGGAGACTGAGGCAAAAAAGTCACAAAGTACCTCAGTCTTTGCCATATCTCAGTAACAGGGGTTCCCCCTTCTTTCTGGAGAAGGCCCACATTACATTTTCCCTGTTCTTGTTTTATCACCAATGTACATATAGAAGCTTTATTTGTCACCCTTGAAGTCCCTGCTCAGATTTGATTCTATCAGGGCTTTAGCTTTCATGGTTCCTGGCTGCTTAGTCAATCTCTCTGTATTCCTCCCAGGCTACCTAACCTTACTGTCATCCTCTGAAGGCTTCATTTTCATTGTTTGAGTTTGTCTATGAACCCCTTGATCATCCACATGGGCTTCCTAGCATTTGTGCCTGGCTTTCTCTTCATTGGGATGCATCAATCCTGAGCTTAGAGGAGGTGATCCATGAATATCCACCAACTTTCTTGGGCCCCTCTTCCCCTCAGGACTTTATCCCATAGCAATCTACTGATCAGATTCTTGAAGAGGCCAAAGTCTGCTCTCCTGATGTCCAGAGTAGTGAGCTTGCTGTACATCCTCCTCACTGCCCTGAGGATCTCAAACACCACCATTGCATAGTGACTGTAACCTAGGCCGCCCTTGAGCTTCACATTCCCCACTCTTGTTGGTGAGAATAAGGTCCAGCATGGCATGAGGGAACAAGGCCCAGCATAGCACCTCTCCTTGTTTCCACTATCACCTGGAGAAGGAAGTTTTCATGAGCGCATTCCAGGAACCTCCTGGATAGCCTGTGTCCTGCTGTGTTGTCCCTCCAGCTGATATTGGGGTGGTTGAAGTCCCAAAGAAGCAGAGTTTATGAACATGAGGATGCTCCTATCTGTCCATAAAGGGCCTCATCCATTCAATCTCCCTGGTTGGGCATTCTCTAGCAGGCCCCCACTATAATGCCACATGTCTCTGCCTTCGCTTCAGTCCTGACCCATAAGGTTTTGGTCATACTGACTTGGAAGATCCTGCTAAGCATAATGTCTGAACCATTTAAATGTATTGGCATCATAGATTTAAGCCTTTCCTGCTTTACTACTTTTATTTCTGAGGAGGACATGTCATGTTTCATGAATAGGAAATGCTCAGCTGAGATCTTAAACCCTAATCCAACTATCTCAGCATGATAGGATGAGGTAAGAGTTTTCTCAACTTTAGTTTTCTTGGTTGAAGTAGGCTAATATATAAGTTTTTTGTGGTCAGGTACAGCTGCAAGGAAAAGAGTTTAATTTCACCTAATACTGGTTGTGCTCAGTATATCGCAAAACACTTAGTGAAGTATCACACTTTTGTGCAGTGCAATGCTATATGTGAATATGAATACAGCAGCTCAGTAAAAGCTGGTAATTATGGTTGGTTTAGCCACAGAAATGTCTGGATTATGCTCAGTCTTGAACGCATTCATTTCTAAAACACATTCAGAGCTCTACAGCAGCTGAATCTCCTAGTCTGCAAGTAATTCTTTTGCCTGTTTGAGCTCTGAAGCCATAAATTTCACTTACCAAAGGATGATGCAGAGTGGAATAATAGATGTTGGCTCATACCTAAAGAGTCATCCAAGCAGTGGAATACATAGAAAAATTAGTGTATTTCACCCTGTCACATTATGTGCCAAGAAACTGTTGCCAACCTAAGAAAGTAAAATAATCCTTAAATGATCATTTTTCTCTGCTTAACAATTCATACACAGTTTCTAAATGATGCTCTTCTTCACAACAAGTTGCAAAGGGAATTTTCCCGAAGGATTGTATCTGTATCAGGAATTTAAAGAAAATAATTATATTCTTAAACATTTCAATTACTCGTTGACTTAGAACTTGACATTCATAAGTGAAGGTAATTAAGAATGGTTTACATTATTCCACTAAGAAATCTTACTTTCCAGACTGAAAAAATTTCAGTTTAGAGATTGCCTTTTGATTAATTTCTCCTTTTGACAAAAATCTCTTTTGTTTCAAAATTTTTAAATACAATATTTTTATTTTCTCTTTCAAATTTCTTTTTCTCTCAAATGTGTATTGTACTGTGGAAAAATAATAAAATAAAATTTCAAAAGCTCAGATAAAATTAGTTATTTATCTATTACAAAAAAATGCAATCAATGACAGACCAAAGGGAGAGCTTGATCTGCTAGGGTGTCACACTTTTTGCAATTTTTACTTTCTTTTTGTGTTCTGAGAAAATCTATCTTCCTACCTCTGCTTATGTAGGAGAGATCTCATATGAACAAACCCACAAAGAACATCTCAAAAATTGGAATTTTCAAACAGTTTGTACTACAAGAAATATTATTCTTGAGGTACTAAAAATGTTATCTGAGTCCTACTGTGTTTCTTTAATTTCTTTATGTTTAATAACTCAGCCAGTTTCTAAGATGCCGACAGATTATCTAGTAAGGCTAATATATAATGATGCTCATTAAAAATGTGTCTTTGCCACCAGATCAAATTCTAATGCTGTGTTTAAGGTGTTCAGCCTTTCTTTATAGGTAACAATGAGATACACAATTTCCTACAGTCTCTACTGGAATCTTATATCAAAGGCTATTGACGTGTCCACTAGATATACAGAAGTGTTGTTTTCCCTCTAAGATAATAGATATCTGCAGTGTGTTTGAAGCATTTTGCACCTAGACTCACAACACAATGCCAGATTTTTGCCTTTCACTCCCCTTTTATGGGCTGGCAGTAACACTGAAGAACTGGATTTCCCACAGAGATGAAAGCTGACTTAAGTGTGTCACTTGCTCCTATGTGGACAGCTCTCTATTGTCATCCCTCAAAAACACACCTTCCAGGAGAAAAACAGAGTCTAAGCGGCATTCTTTATTTTCTTTAGATGTCACACAAGAATGAAGTTGGAAAGAGGACTGTATAAAAAAAAATCTGGGTTTAGGAAAAAATTACTTCAACTGAGGCAGCTTTTCAGGAATAATTCCCCAAAACTAGAAGGAATAGGTAGTATTCCCCAACCTCAGTTTCTTCAGGAAGCTTACTTATACATTTCTCAAGATGTATGCTAACAAAAATATATTAGAACATTAGATTAATTAAAGTTGTTCTGTGTTTCAGCTAATTAAACAAAAAATCTAACCACAAATTTCTACAGCATTTCTACAGCAATGCTTAACCTCTAAAAGCAGCACATAACACCTGATCATTTTGGGCTAACAAGATCACTAGATGTCTAAGCATAGGGCCCTTCCCCATTCCCAAACTTTAGTTCTTGCTCCTTTCTAAACTGTGTTAACAGCAGAGAGAGAGTTTCACACAGAAGTATCAGATCTCCCTCTAAGTCCCTGGAGGGACCGATGCCTGCAGTAGGCAGTCTGAAAATGGCTCAGTTCTCCTTTCTTCTACTTCTCTCATGCTACATCTGTGAGACTGACAGCTCAGCTCACGAGGAGTGTGGTGGAACAGCTGGAAACCATTGCCCTGAGCTGCTAATCGCTCTCCTCAGGCAAAGATGGTTTGCTGACCTAGTTTATGTTTGTACTGAAGTAGACTAGGCACATTCCTATAAACATCTGTCACATCTCAACTCTTGGGGCTGTCATCTCCATCTGCAGGATAAGGAGCGATGGCTGAGACCTCTCCATTGTTGACATCAAATTGACGTATAAGCACCTTTATGGACCAGGGCCATAAAGTGGTGACAAAATAGTATTCTTTAGTCAGCAGTGAAGCCCAGTGGCAGAGATGTCTTTGTGCCTTAAGAGCAGTAGTGCTGGTGGTCTGGAGTTATGTACCTTTTCACCTAAGGTGTTGTAACAGTGGTTTTCCAATGTCTCTGTGACACTTTCACCTTTTTTCTCCCATGCTAAAATTCAGGTGCCCTCATAACCTCATGCTGCCAAACCCTGATATCACCTGATATTGGTGATCTCACAAATTCTCATGAGAAGCGACAGCTGCTAACATACAAAACATCTCACTTCACTTCTTGCTTTGCAGATTTCAGTTTATACAACAGAAAAATAAGAAAAGCAGTGCAGTAAATAGTAGTCAGTTATATACTTGACAAGTACTATACAGGGCTTAGCAGCCAATTGATGTGCAACATTGATGCCAAATTAATTTCAACAGAGGCTAATAGTTTCACAGGTAGAAATATGGAATGGAAAGCTTGAGTGGCTCCTGATTAAAAATGTTATGATGCTAGGGTGAAAAGTATGGTGGAAGTTGTCATCATTGTTATCACTATCATCATCATCATCATCATCAAACATCTTTGCTGTTGCTTCTTGCTGCACTGGAAGACACTCATCCTGGACACCCATCGTTATTCCTCCTGCTGGGCTATTGGAGAGTTTCTCCTTTCCTGTTCACTTTCCTCTTCCTTCTCCCAATGATTCTCCTGTTCCCTTCTCTCTCTCACTCTCCCTCCTTTCTTTTCCCAAAATGTAAATTTCAACATTGGAGACGATGTGTGTCATCTTCTAAAAACCCTGCTCATATATCTTCCCGCATGTGGACCTGTCTCACCTTCTCTTGCACAATAAATATCCATACAATTACTTGTGGGCATCTAAGCATGATATCAGGGTATATCAGCTGAGAGTTTATGAGTCACAAGACCCCATGTGTGTTAGAGTGAGATTATGGAAGATTGTACTATGCCACAGACCATGCTGATTTCCAGTCTGTAAATCAAAGCCTTTCTGAGAGCACCAAATTCACTTAATATATTAAGATATACAGGTAAAGTGCGGTACATGATCATTGATAAGCTGCATTTTGAAATGCTTTTATTAAAATAACTCTGCTATGTCATTTTTTTACTACCCTTTCAGCTGTATCTCTTTTGTTAATTCAAAAAATTCCCAAGGTGCTTTTAAAAATAACTGGAATTATTAACCTCTAGCTTTTCAAGGATACAAAATCTTTTACTATGCAACCCTTTGCACTTCGTGTTTGATGTGAACTCTGATCAAAACCAACAGTGTAAAAATGTAAATGTACTTTACACTTTCTGTAAAGTACACACTCAAATTTCATTTGGCTCAGAAACTTGCAACTGTTTTTAAGAT
>WEIV01031097.1:0-10222 GCA_013390005.1 Calyptomena viridis
CCATTCAGAGGGATTTAAGTCTGTTGTGCTATTAGACTTCTGTTTGGAATCCCTGAAGAACAGCACAAGCCCCTCTCTATTCCCAGAAATTCCCTTACAACCCACTCATGCTCATATTGCTGGACAGAAATCCAGGGCCTCTCCCTCCCTTCAGCCTCACCTCCCACTTGTGAGTTTTCACTCAGGAGAGAGAATTAAACCCAATTTTCGAGGTGAGTCTAAAAACAACTGGACACTCAGATCCTCTGGGGAAAGGGGAAGTTAGTTAACAGTGAATTACCTGGACAGAGTCACTCTGAAGCCCTGGAGGCACCAGCCAAAGCCTTTTCTGCCTCATTTATGCTGACAGCCCTCCCAAATCCACTGTCACCTCCTCATTTCCAGGGCAGGAGTCAGCTCCTCATTTCATATTTGTATTTCTTCAGAGCTCATTTCACTCTGCTGTTTCCCAATCCTTTCCATTAAGAAGAATTAATGAAATATTGCATTAAGAATTCCACCCTTGCTGCTGGATGATTTTTCTCCCACCAAAACACACCAAGATCAAAACAACATCACACCCCCAATGGGATGACCTGGGTAGCAGCTACTAACCAGCCTCTCCTGACTTGACTTTTATTTCACAGCCAAATGCTTTAGGGGGATTATTTTTTCATACCTACTCTTTACTCCCAGTGTTTTATTTTCCTTCTTTTTTTCTTTTCTTTTCTTTTCTTTTCTTTTCTTTTCTTTTCTTTTCTTTTCTTTTCTTTTCTTTTCTTTTTTTTTGAGTTTCAAGGAAAGAGACCTATTTTACTCTTTGTTTCAAAGTTCTTGGGTTTTGGTTTCATTGACACTTACCAGAAATATCTTCTGGGCAAGACACAGTCATCCAAGGTCTCTCAAAATGCTGTGGAATCACATCCCTGGAGGTGTCCAAGGAATGACTGGATGTGACACTCAGTGCTCTGGGCTGGGGGACAAGGTGGGATCAGGCACAGCTTGGATTCAGTGACCTTGGAGGGCTTTTCCAACCTCAGTGGTTCTGGGATTCTGGGAAAAGAACTGCTTTGCCTTAAGAGATTTCACACAGGAAACCAAAATCTCCACGGTAGTGGCTTGGCACAGCAATGGAAATTCATTTAAGCAACTTTAGTTGTGTCAGTAAAATATAAATGCAGTGAAAAGCATCTTGGATTCCTAGAGTCATTCCAGTCTCCTCCATCACATCATCTCACTGAGCAGAAGGCAGCAGGAGTGAGTATCATTTTACCTGTATTTCTTTACAAGATGAATTAATGAGTTTCTGCTGTCACTTGCAGTGAGAAATATGGAGAGAGGAGGTTATTTTCAGGATCTCAGGAGTGTGAGAAAATTTCAGGAGTATGAAATATCTCCCCCCTTCTGTCCAGTTATTTAAGAGCCAGGAGGAGGAAAGTTGGAACTGAGAATTGATGGCTACAGTTAAAAGATATAGTCAGGATTGGGGTCACTTTGATTTATAAAAGTCATCATTGTACTCTTGGCTATGAACTGTTTCCTGAATCCAGGATTATGAATGTCAGACCTGAATGATATGTGATGCATTTAGGCAACCTCTGACCCCCAAAATATCTGTCTGTAAGATCATAGCCCAGTGATGAGAAGTGCAGATACCCAGTGGGGTGTCCTGGACAGATGTGTCACCAGGAAAAGGGACACTGTGACACCCCCTGGAGGGGACAAGGTTAAGGCTTTGCAGTTCTCCCACCCATTTCTGAGATGACAAAATCATTTTAACCTTTCCAAAATATACAGGTGGGAAACTTTGGAAAGGCCAATTATTTTTTATATGCTTGGGAAAAAAAAAAGAAAATTGCAAATTACAGGATTTCTGTCAAGCTCAAAGGAGTGAAAAATTCCATAGTCATGAAAATCTCTTCCCTGCATTCACAGAGAAGTTGTGGATGCCCCAGCAAGGCCAGGCTGGATGGAGCTCTGAGGATCCTGGGATAGTGGAAGGTGTCCCTGGCCATGGCAGGGGGTGGAACAAGATGGTCTTTAAGGTCCTTTACAACCCAAACCATTCCATGATTCCATGATTCTATGAAGGGCAAGCCCCCTGATAAGGGATTGCTGAGCCTGTTAATGCCCATAAATCCTTGATCCCAGAATGGAAATAACTTTTCCAACCTGATGTCTGGAGATTTAAGGAAGTTTTGTCCCCTCTCAGAGGAACCACAGCATCTGACATGGGGCACCCACACCTTCCCTGGGCAACCTGTGCCAGTGCCACCCAGAGAAGCATTTCTTCCTCATCTATCCCCTTTCTGCTTTAATAATAAATTTATTGCAAGAAGAGAAACAATAAGCCTAAAAATCCCTGCAGGATTGGGCAGAAAAGGATCTGGCAGGAATTAAGGTGCAATACAGGAATTATCCCCAGAAAACAGAAGTGTCTTGCTGGGTCAAATTGCAAACTAATACAGGAACTCCAACAACAATGAAAAAAAAACCCAAAAAGGAGTTTAATTACAGACACACCCAGAGTGACCTCACCCAAGGTGTCCAGCTCTGCAGCCCCTCCATAGACCCCCAAAAAATGGGTGTTATTGTCCTTCTAGTGAAATTATATCAGGGACAGAATTTATGGCTGTTGAGAGCTATTGATGATGAATTTCAGTCCTTTTTAGCTCTTGAGGAGCCTCCATCCCATTTTCCTCCCTGCAGCAGTGAAGCTTTGCCCACACACCCACAGTCTGTACAACAAAAAGAGACTTTCACAGAAACCCCCTCAGCCTTTGCTTTGCTCCTCAAGGTTCCCAGACAAATTTTAAGTCAATTTTAAGTCTAAATAAACCACCCAATTACAAAGTTAAGGGTTGTTCCTCTGCAAACCCCTCTCAAGCACCAAAAGGCAAAGCCACAACTGTTTTTTCAGTATTTTTCTTGTTCTCCCAGGCTCGTGGCTGGAAGATGGGAGGAGAAGGAATTAACTCTACGGGAAGCTAATTGTAGTAATTAGCTGTTGAAGAAGGGAACAGTGTATTAAAGTATCAAAATTTGTCACTAATGCATCATTATGAAACAAAGCATTATAACCTACAAGCAGAAACTTGAAATGTTAATGACTCATACTACATAAAAACTGCCAGTTTATTCTGTATCCTTAATAACACTGGGTTTGAGTGTTGAAATGAAGTGTTAACATCAGTTTGTCACTAAATCCCTCTTAGAACCTTCCATTTAAATTTACATGGGTAAAACCTACAACTGATGTTGTTTTTAAAGATGTGTAATTATTAGAAGTTGAATAGATTCTTAAAATGGAATTACATATTTAAAGCAAAAGTTGCATCCTTGAAATATCCTATTTAAAACTCCATTTTGTGTCCCAGTAGTCCAACCACTTTTCCTCTGGTTCTGACTTGGTGTCTTAATCACAGCTTTGCACAGCTAAGAAAAAACAATATTTTAATGCAATATGTGCCAAATGTGCCATTTTCTGACTATTTAAGATTAGCAGGTCAGTTTTTACTGCATTTTGAGAATAAATCTGCAAACTGTACCTGTCTCGTCCCACTATGTTGGCTCTGCTGGAGGGCAGACATGGATACAGACTCCAGGTATCAATTTTCCCAGAAAAACTTGAGCTGCTGTGTGTAACAGTGTGAAGTTGGCTTTCTTTTATTTTTCCTATTTACTCTTCTTCATTTACAGTGGTAAGAAATGTGTTGGACTGCACCTGTACAGCTTAAAAAATATACTGGGAATTTATAACTACGGGAAAAGCCTGAGGTGCATCAATTTATTCCTGACTCCAAATGCTGACACTCAGTTAAACTCCATCATCACCATCATTATCAAATGGTTTGGGCTGGAAAGGATCTTAAAGATCATCTCATTCCATGCCTTGCCATGGGCAGGGACACCTCCCACTATCCCAGGTGGNACCAGATCCTCCTGTGGCCCAGGAGGACAGGAAAGTTCCCAATCCATCCGTGTGTCCAAGGGACACCCCAGGACTGACACCAATCCTCACCCGGGATGTCCTTGGATCAGGTCTGGAGAACTCGGGCTGGACCTGAAGAGTTCAGGCCATTGACCTCCATGGGAAACAATTCCTGCTCCTTCCATGGGCCTTCCCATTCATAAATGTTGACATACAAGTGTTCCTTACTGGGATACAATTTAGGGAGACCTGGACAAGCAGTTTCCTGGAGTCCACCCCACACTGGCCTTTTCCTGTCAGCAGCCTCCACCTCTGCATCTATAATTTATAATAAAAGGGGCATTACCCGACAATTCCTTCTCCTTTACCCCCCTCTTCCCAATGGCTGGTCCTTGATAGCTGAGGAAAAAAGGGAAGATTCATTGATTAACAACAATTACTTCCAAAAAAAGCCCTGAGTGCCCTTAAAATGCAGCAGAATTGGAGGTGACAGGTACTGGGGCAGTGTCTTGTTCACCTCCTTGCACTGAAAAGGTTTTAAAGCTTATATTCTATAATTTCACACATTCCAGTGTTTGTGATGAATCCAATGCACCTACTCACAATATAAGTTCATTAATGGAAATTGCTTTAAGCAACTCTTTGATTTTAAATATTGAATATTGATATTACCTTCTAGAGGAAGGTGTCTGTCCATGGATGGAGGTTGGAATGAGATGATCTTTAAGGTCCTTTCCAACCCAAACCATTCTGTGATTCTGTGAAATCTCACAGCTTCAGTGGAAATTAATTTAAGCACATGTTATTCTTACCAGGTGTGGTTTTCCTAAAAATTTCCTCCTCTAAAAAAAGGAAAAAATCCCTCCTCTAAGCCTAAATGTAACAGGTAGTAAGAAACTGTGATTACCTGCCTTCCCACCCTGAATCAACAGCTTTAAACCCTTCTTTCATGTATTGTAGCTTAACAAACCATGAGAAGCTTAATTATCTCATTATAGAAACCAAAGTAGGGGGCAAGAAAAAATTAAGGGAATTCTGTGACCCCCAGCAAGTTCAGAAGGGGAACCCAAAGGGAGGGATGTGTAACTTAAAAAAAAAAGGAAAGGTGTCATTTTAAATTGCTCATATGAATCTGAAACCTTTAATTATGGTGTTCAAACCTCTCCTTTCTTCAGGGTGTTAAGGGATCAGGGATCAGGAAGGATCAAACACTGGGAAAAGTGGGTTTGTACAAAACTGAGAACAAGGCAAAACCCACAGGTACAGAAAAGGTGAGAATGGGATGCTGGAAGAATCAATCCATCTCCTCATCTGTGG
The DNA here is from genome assembly GCA_013390005.1 of Calyptomena viridis. Classification (NCBI taxonomy): domain Eukaryota; kingdom Metazoa; phylum Chordata; class Aves; order Passeriformes; family Eurylaimidae; genus Calyptomena; species Calyptomena viridis. Next base: position 5,228 of record WEIV01031097.1, read on the forward strand.
GTCACAGCGTGGACATAATTCACATTTTGGTTTAAAAACACAGTTTTTACACTGCCTGGGGACACGCTCACAGCAAAGAGCATTTTTTGTTTGTTTGTTTGATGGTGCTTTTCTGTCAGATTTCAAGAGGGAATGAAGCTGAGCTGTCAGTTCTTCTTGCTCCTGTTTTATGTGTTACAAGGTCTGAGCAAATCTCTTTTATAGAAGGTTCACCCACGTTCTTGGGCACTGTAAAGATCTTTTAAACAGTTACGAATTACATTCAGTCTGTAGGAAAATTGTCTTAATATGTGAGGAACTCCAAGGTAGAGTTGTAAGACATTTCATAAAATGCCTGATGAAATTAATTGGTTTTTCACAAAACGCTTCAGGGCAAAAATTTCCAGTTAGAAATGAACAGCAAAAAATTAAGTTTATTTTTAAAAACATTCTGTGCTGATCATCTGCTGGGAAGTGATCAGAAAGCCATGCTAGTGACTAACTGTCCAGCACATGGAATTATTTTGGGACTGGCTTTTCTTAGCCTGAAGAAAAATTAGTAAGTTCATCTTAAAATGATGGAAAACTCACAAGCTTAAAATGTCTTTGGGCTCAGCATCATAAGCAGCAGCACTTGGCAAGTTTAGTCCACAATGAAAATAAAATAAAATAAAATAAAATATAAAATAAAATAAAATAAAATAGAATAGAATAAAATAAAATAAAAAATAAAATAAAATAAAAAAATAAAATAAAAAATAAAATAAAATAAAATAAAATAAAATAAAATAAAATAAAATAAAATAAAATAAAATAGAATTCTCTTAAAACCTGACAGTGGTAAATGGACTAAGCTGTTAACAGAGATAATAGTCTGAAATCCTTCACTATATATTTTCCCAAGTATTTTTCTCCAGGACTACAAGTGTCATCTCCTGCAGCATGGAATTCTAGACAACTCCTGAAAAGAATGAGTTTCCTGTTATTTTTATTTAACCATTCCAAACACCTTGCTTTCCCTTCAGCCCCTGCTCTGCTGACTCCAAGGCAGTGACTAGAATGTGGAAACATGGATAATATTGATTTTGCCCATACAATACAGCTGGATAAATAATAGTCCCTGGTCTGTCTTGCCAACAAAAAATCCTGGGAAGCAATGTTATCATCCAGCAAAGCAAAGGAAAATCATGGTGCTTAACAAGGATGAATTCCATGCAAGTATTGGAGCCGATGGAAAATTGACTAAAAAGTAGAAATACATTTGATTTATCACATCCTGCTTGCTTTTATTATGGGCTCCTCCTAAGTGATAATCACTTTGAAAATAGAGATTTATTGCTTTTGCAACCAGATTTAAATATAAGTCTAAAATACGAGGAATTAAACCAAATAAAATAATTCAGACTAATTTCTTATGGAATCAAACCTCCATCTCTCCTTTCCAGCCACTGTCTGCCTTTCCCTGCCCAGACAGTGAGCATTGCAAGGACAGACCCCCCGTGTTTTTTGGGAATGTGCCATCAGGCTGTTCCATTCCTCCAGGTTAATTCAGCAGACACCCCACAGGCACTGCTTGCACACAACTAAAAGCTCCTGCACTTTTGGGAGCCAGAGGTCACCATGCACTGCCAAGCCTTATCCAACCCTTTTTGGGAGGAAAAACTGCCAGGGAAGGTGGGAGAGGAGTGGTTGTTCCTTGTGGAGACAATTATTGTGTGCTAAGATAGACCTCGCTTGGCCTCAGGCCAAAGCTGGGCTCAAACCACAGCCCAAAAATTAAATGTTCAGCACATCACCTGCCACCCCCCAGCCATGGATTAACCTTGTACTCTGGGCATCTGCCTGCTCCCAAAAGCAGCATTTATGAGTATTTCACAGCCCCTTCTCTTTTTTATATAGGCCAAAGGGTATTGTTTTTTCAATGAAAGAAATGAAAAATAAAAAAAATGAAAAAGTGTGTTGGTTTGTAATCCTACAAAAGTGTTGCTCTATAGTCAAGAAATCATTAAAATCATCATGTTGGATAAAGGAACAGCCTAGATCCTTATTTCCACAGGTTTATCCTGGAATAATGAACCAAAGCTGCTGTTTCCTTGCCAGTCCTACTGTGAAAAGCACAGTGTGGAGTGGAGCTTCCATAACCATGTTATTCCCAAGCCTTTCCATAACATACTGACATAAATCCAATTCCCCAGTGCTTCCTGGCTGAAATGAACCACGAACACCATTTTTTGGTCTCTCCTAAACTAGTGAAACCTTTTCAACCCTGTTTACAATTTATTGTGGGGAAAATGGTGCAAAGGTGCAGTTTCCTTGATGCTGCAGCTGAATCTGCAGAGGGGACACCACAGGAGGCACCAAGTTGCCAAAAACTCCAAGAGTCATGGAATAGAATCCCAGAATATGCTGAGTTGGAAGGACCATCCAGTCCAACTCCTGGCTTTGCACAAGACACTCCAGGAATCCCACTGGATTTCTATTGTTTCTAAGATCAGGACGTATCAGAAATGGCCTTTAACTGCAGGGACATCCCGTGCTCTTACTCCTGTTGGAATTCTCGAGCTCACACAGACCTGGAAAAGCAGTGGGAAGTCATGCAGGGGGTGGGTGACAGGTCATTGCACATTTTGGGACACTCCATTTTTTACATCTCTGTTAAATCCCCAAATGGAAAAGCTCAACTCCTTCTGCATTCCCAGTGTGAACAGGTTCCTTTGGAGCCTCCAAGGTCACGAGTTGGTTCTCAGCCACCCTCCTGAGGAACCTATTTCTGGATTTCCATAGGAATCCTGCCCAAACAAGGCTGGACCACAGCATCCCACCCATCCCAGCATCCCATCACCCTTTCCCACTGGAGTCTGCAGCTGCCCAATTATCCCAGAGCCTCATTACCTGAAGCAGTTCTTCCTTCAAGCCATGGTTTTGTTTACAGGGAATGCAAATTCCCTGCTCCAATTTGACTGATTTATTTAGAAAAATCTCCTTTTCTTTCCAACACACAAAAAAAATAGAATTAGAGCACAACAGAAGCACAAAGAAATACAAATTATGGCCTCCATGCACACATTGAATCATCCTAAACAGTCCCTGAAGAAAGGTTCTGGCAGTGGAGTGGTCCTTTCACTGAGTTATCCATGGATTTCCTCAAGGCAGGACCCAGCTGAGGTAAAAAAAGAACATTCTGGGAAAGCTTGAAGCACCTGCAGCCTCCTGGGGTTCTCATTTTCTGTTTTTTCCTGCATTTCCAGGGTCCTGCACTGGGATATTGTCCCGGGGGAAACAGTTCCAAGGTGAAAATACAGAGTTCAGCCCATCAGGTTGGATCCAGAACTTTGTATCCTGAAGCAAAACAAAATGTGGGTTGAGTGAAATCATTGCTCTGATATCAGTGTCCTCATTGTGTCTTGGGAAGGGTCCTCTGGCTCTTCCAGGAAGGAGTTTTTCCATCCTTCCTCTGTAANAAATATCAACAATTGCATTTTTATATTTTTTATTTAAAATATTTTTATTTATTTATATTTTTATTTAAAATGTTTCTTTTGCTCATAAGTTAGGAAAATCCAGGCAGAGACAGAGAGCCAGGAATGAAAGACAACAGTTTATACACTTCACAATTTTGTTTTCTTCACAAAATGACCAGAAAGCAAAAGCAGGGAATAGAAACCAGGCACTAAAACCAAATTAGGTTCTTAATTACAAGCAGGGGTGGCCCAAACCCTCTCATTTGAAGTATTAAATAAAACCCTCAAACCTCCCCACCGTGGCTGCAGCCCATTAGTGCCACATTGCATTTTCCCAAAGCTTCCTAAAAAATGCAGAAGCCACAGGGATGTGAGGTGCTGTGGATAAATCCAAGGTGTTTTCCATGGCATCCTCAAGCAGAGGGAAGGTGGGAAGTGTGTGGGAGCTGCTGTGCTGGGGACAGAACACGGGTGGCAGCAGGACACCCACAGCATGTGCCACACATGATGGTCAAAGGGGAGAGCAGGAAAAGCAGCAATTAAAGAGCTCCTCAGCAGGGATCCAGCTAAATTTGGGATGCTCAGTTAAATCTGGGATTCTGCAGACAAGTTGTTGTCAGCTCTGCAGGGTGACACAAAGATGAACTTGTGTTGGGGGAAAAGTAAAGGGGTTTTATTTAGAAGTGCTGCAGGGAATGGTGGGCCTGGGTGTCCTGTATGCCAGCCTGGAATTCCCTGGGAGCAGGTCTGGGGTGAGGGAACATCCCTCTGCCTCAGAATCCCAGAATGGTTCGAGTTCAAAGGGACCTTAAAGCTCACCCAGTCAGGGACACCTTCCACTATCCCAGGTGGCTCCAACCTGCCCTTGGACCCTTCCAGGGATCCAGGGGCAGCCACAGCTTCTCTGCCCAACCTGTGCCAGGGCCTCCCCCCCCTCCCAGCCAGGAATTCCTTCCCAATCTCCCATCTCTCCCTGCCCTCTGGCAGTGGGAAGCCATTCCCTGTGTCCTGTCCCTCCAGCCCTTGTCCCACGTCCCTCTCCAGCTCTCCTGGAGCCCCTTTAGTCTTTGGAAGGGGCTCTAATTTGTCCCTGGATCCTTCTCTTCTCCAGGTGAACAATCCTGACCCTCTCTGCCTGTTTCCATGGCAGGGGTTTTTTGGAGCATCTCCTGGCACCTCTGGCACATCCAAACTCGTCACCTCCTCAAACGCAGCCAGGAGGGCTGTGACTGGCAGGGAACTCTGCTTTGCTCCTGATGGAAAGATCCGAAAACCGCCCTGGACACCTGCAGGGCAGGAGGTTCAAGCCTTTCCAAGGTGATGGGAAAGAACAGCGAGAGAAGGAAGGACAGCAGCCCCCCCGCGAGCACCACACCGCGCTCAGCGCTCCCCGCTCCCATCCTGCCGCACCTCTCGGTCCTCACCGATTTTATAGAAAAACTTACATTTTCGCGTTACAAAAGTATTCCTCTCTCAAGCCTTGGAGCACCTGAGTCCGTGGGCTCCAGTCAGGCCTGGCCCCCATAGCGGGTGGCATCGGGCCCGGGGGGACACG